>PVHY01001431.1:0-159438 GCA_004024945.1 Uropsilus gracilis
ACCACACACACATTTACCAGATATCGGAAGAGAACAATAGGCCAAACAACCAACAACTGAATCAACCAACAATTTGCAGAAAAATGGGAGAAGGAGTGACTGAAGGGGGGACACAGAGGGGGGATATGGAGGGAGGAGGAGGGATCAATTAATGCACAATTGTGGCAAATCAATAAAATGAATTAAAAAAATAAAGGCCACATTTAATAAGATCATAGTTAACATTACATTTAGTATTGGGTGTCAAAGATTCCCACTTTCATCACATCTATTCAGCTAAGTACTAGAAGTCCTATCAAGAAGTATTGGTATATTTACCTTTCTTATTACCATTGTATACATAGCATCCCTGTGCACAATTGCCAAGTCATGGAATCAACTCATGTGCCTTCAACAGATGAATGGATAGAGAAAGCATGGAATATATACTCAATGGAGCATCACAAGGTATGAAAAAAGATGAAATAGTGGCATTTAGGAAAAAAATGTATATAGACCTCAAGGTGATTTTGTTAAGTAACCCAAAAAGTGAAATACAGTTATCAATAATCTCACTTGTGTGCAAAATAAGTAACAAAAACAAATATAAAGACAAAGCATAATAGGAATAAATCTGGGACTCAATGAAAGAATATAAGGTTTAGTGGAGGGCCAGGGGGGCAGGGAAGATGAGATGGGAGAGAGAGATAACTAGATATGGGCATTGCTGTCCTTGGATACAAGGAATATGTGCACACATGGGAGATCAAAAATGTAATCACAAAAATAAATTTAAAAAAATCATAGGTAATAAATAAAAGGTATCCAAATTAGAAAGGATCAAATAAAATTATCTTTTTAGCAGATGATATTATCCTATGTGCAAAAAATCCTAAAGGTTTCCCCACACCCAAAACTCCCAGACCAAAAAAAAACAAACAAACAAACAAAAAAGACCTCTTAGGACTAGTAAAAAAATTCAGTGAAGTTACAGGTCTCATGGCTAGCTTTCTCCTCCTTCAAAGACAGCAACACTAGGTTAAAACATTCTATATCCCTCTCAGAGTCTCTGCATCTGAGGAAAGCACTGGACTTGAGGAACTTGTGAATGGGCTGATAGCCTCACCATTTGAAAATTCTTAACTTTAACCAGTTGTGTGAAGTTCCTTTTGTCATGCAAAATAGTATACTCTGACTGATGATGAGATCCAGGCATCGTTAGTGACCATTCCTAGTACACACCTGCGATTTGTAGTCTTACAGATCTTCAGTTGTTTGCTGGCTATTATCTCTTAGGATATCTCCAACACAGAACCTCCAGAACTAAACTAATCTTTACTGAATGGGATTGAGGATTGTAGTGCAATCATCCTGTTTGTGGTGCCAATGGCAGTGCAGGAAGGTCCATCTGAGTAGGTTCTTTATTAATTCTAGCAGTTACACAGACACACAGAGCAGGGTCAAAGCGCCAGGAGGCAGGCAATCTCCCAGACCCCAGGAATCTTCACACACTTTCCCTGGCTTTTTTCTCTCTCTGGTATTTTTTTGACATTCTCTTTGATGTGATCACATCTCTCCTCCCCCTGCTCTATCACATGTTCTCCCACCCTGGAGAGACACCACCCTTTTATCCTTCCTGCCCAAGTGAGCCCACTTATACATGTGCATAGCCACTGAACCCAGGCATACAACCACAGGGAGAGTGCAATATCGTAGGTGTCAATCACGGAGGTTTATGGAGGAAAAAACCTGACCAAATCACCAGACAGGGTTATCTTCATCCAACAACCTAAGCTTAAAACTGGATATTTTCCTGCAATCCCTCACCAGAATGAAAAACCTACTTATTTCAATTCTTAAATATTTCTCTACTCTCTCCGTCTCTGTGCCTTCCTTACTACTAGCTATTCATTGTATTTTTTAATTCTCTTTGAAAGGAGCTGCTTCTCGAATAAAAGTGTCTGGCATTTGCTAGCTGGCAAATGTTCAATGTAAATAAGGTACTGCAAAGGAATTTACAACCTAGGAGAGAAAATGCACACTAAGCAAGTTTGCCATACATATCCTGGAATATCGCTTATCTTTTCAAAAACTGATGTAAAAAAATTGTGAATTTTCCAAAGGTAGACCATCAGGCAGGCTCACATAAATGCCATCTAGAGTAAATACCTTCTGTATGACTTTTCCCTGATTGAAGAGTGTATAAAGAAAATTGAAATTAGATGTAGAATATGACAACTTACTTTCAAAATAATTAAGTTAAATGGTTTGTAGAGCTCCTCATGTTCAATTATTCTCCAAATGGAGTTAAATTTCAGATTTTAGGGCACTACACTAGATGTAATGAAGCAGAATGCCTGGGTTAAGGCCTGGACATGTATATTTTTTTAAAGTACCCTATGACTACGTAGTACACTAGTAACATTAAGAAAATATTCTACCAATTTCATTTCAGCAACCTCCCTTCCATTTCCACTTTCTATCGTCTGCCAACGTTCTTTGGCTCACTAATTCTTTCTATCTTTAACATTAGGAAATTATTGAACCAATTTCAACTCACCAGTACTCTCCTCATTCTCCAGCTGCCATAGGCTTTAACATGCCTTCAGTCCAGGCCTGTTTCTATCTGCAAAACTAAGCATAGCAAGTAAAGTCCTCAAACCTCTTAGTTTTCTTATGTGGATGCCCCCTCCACACACACACACACACACACACACACACACACACACACACTTTCTTTTCTCACACCTCCCCCACTTTTTCCCCTGTTTTGAGGATTTCTGCTTTGAGGATTCAAGTGATGAGATGGTCCCATCTGGCAATTCAAAATTTTTTTTCCCAAGTAGCTAAATTTAATTACCTTTGCAAATTCCCCTTAGCCTTGTAAAGCAATACCTAAAGACTCCAGGGAACTGCAGATTGGCACCTTGGAAGGAAGGGGGACATTCTTTTTCCTACCAAAACACACAGTTTGTGGAAGGCCCTTTCTTAACTGGTACCGATTAGCACATTTTTTTACCCAGGTGAAAATGGAGACTTAATGAAAAGATTTTTGGTGGAAAGACATGGTGAAAAGACATTTACACATTCCTCAGTTTTTGGTCCAGAATGGAGCCTTAAACTCCAAAGGAGAACATGTATCCTCCAAAAGCCAAAATGCTTCTCCATTTTATTAATGTGTTTAATTCAATAAAAAGTACTAAAATGTGTTTAATTTGATAAAAGGATTTCAATGGCAAATAGCTTAATTATTGGTTCTTACAGATGCTTTAAAAGGCTGACTATTGTTTTAATAAGTTATTGTAGTAAGATTCCTGAAAGTATAATCAATTCATTATACACAGATGTATAGAAAGAGATTTATTATGTGACTAATTCACAGGATTCTGAAGTTTGTGAAAAGCCTGATTTGCTCCTGCAAAGGTTGAGCATCAAGGGAACAAATGGTAAAAAAATCTCAGTCCTAGCCTAAGCCCAAAGATTCAAGAACCTAAGTAAATGATGTCTTTGGGCAAGAGAAAATGGATATTCTCACTCACTCACACAGACAGCCAATGTATCCTTCTTGCACCTTTGTGTTCTATTAAGACTCTCAAGGAATTGGATGATTCCTACACTTATAGATAAAACGGATCTTTTGTATTCACTGTATCAATTACGTCTAAGTCTCTCAGAAACACAGAAACATCCAGAAGTGATATTTTGTCAGCTATTTGAACATCCATAGCTTAGTCAAGATGTTATCAAGCGTCTGTTATCAAGTGTCTGTTATCAAGTGTATATAACATGTTAAGTACCAGATAAAGATTATAGTTTAGATTAAAAGCAGATGTTCACATTAACCTGGGTTACCGTCTCTGTACTCACATCCTACTGTCATCAATAGGAAATCAAACTTGAAGATTTTACATGTAGTACACAACTCTTCATCTCTTAAGGTAATTTGATCAACTTTTAAAAGTCTGATGCTTGTATTCCATTTGTGATATTTTTGTTTGTAGCTTGGTAGCAAGTTCAGCAATTCACTAAGGAGTAATAGACTGAGACATTGAAAATCAGGTGTTGAAATTTTTTATACAAATAGTATAGAAAACACATGGAAGAAATAAAAGTCATGTGGATTAAGACCTATGTTGTTAATTAACCATAGTTCCTTTTCAGACAAGTAACGCTTGACATTTTGAATGTAAGATAATATAATCAAAGCCACATAAAAGTCAATATAACAAGAGAAAGACATCCAATAACTGGTGCACCCCTTGCTCTGTACAAAGAGCTAAAATCCCTCCATCCAGGAGACCCCAACATGACATACTGTTTTCACCACACATGTCCACTAAGAGAAAAACAAATCCAACAGTGATGTGCATTTTCTAAAAGGTGTTCATACTTTTCATTTGTACTTCTCTGTTGAACATTAAAATTAATTGAATATATGCTTTCTATTGGAAGTTTGGTGAGGTAAGCACAAGGACATGCATACACATTTGGCCTAACCCTTGAGCACTAAAGCAAATTAAATTTGTATCAAGAAGTATTTTTTCTGAATGATGAGGTGTTCTGAAATAGGATCATTTTCCACACATACTGGCAATGAGCCCCAAGTCTGCCATTTTACTAAGCAGAAGTCTGTTGAGATAGAGTCTGTCATATCAATCCCAATTTGTTATCTCTCTAAGCATACTCAATACCATCTAAAACACATTTGAAGAGGGGAGTAAGTTTTGAAGCATAATGGTTTATGAAGCATAATGCCATAAAATATTCCCATGGTATATACATGATTAAATTCGGGGTGTCTGTCTCAATTGACTGTACCATCAGTGGATGCTGTTTGTAGGTCCTCCATAATCCATAAAGGATTATGGATGTTGAGACATCTGTGATTGAATTGTACCAACAGCAGGTGTCAAACATCAGTCACAATTTAAGGAGACAGAACTCAGGTCACCAAAATGTTTCTGCTCAATAAGGAGGAGGCTTGTCATTCAAGCATCTCAGCAAGCATCCTTCTATTCCTGTCACCACCCTGTTATGATTTTATCCTTAGGGGAGGAGTAGAAACAAACATCTTGCTTTTCTCTCTCCCTGACCTTAACCATCATGTTGCATAAAAATCTATAATGTAGCATATTAGAAGGGAAAACATTAATGTGCCAAAAGATAAAATTAGTTGGTTAGAGCTTGAGTTTAGGAGAAAGCAACATAATAAATTTATCCACTTCGAAACTTCAAAAGAATGCAGGTATCTATTAAATTACTGTAGGGTAAATGAGTTTAGTCAGGCTTTTTCATCCATCAATCTTCATAGCCAGCAACTAGGTTGTTGCATCTTCCCCATGATGGTGTGCCTCAGTAGGTATGCACACCAGGGCCTAGGAAGGGATAAAGGGACAGTGAGACAACACAAGAGCATGTGCACAAGCATTGTGAGAGCACAAGAGAATCCAGAGAGAGAGGGAGAGCCCAGAGAAAGAGAATGAAGAGTTCTAGGGGGCTTGCTTGCCTCCAGGCCTCCCTAGCTCTGGCCCTTCTCTGCCTTGTGTGTCTGTGTAACTACTGAAACCAATAAAGCACCTATACAGATTGGTGAACCCGATGCTTGCATGACAATGGGCATCACAAATAGGCTGGTTGCCCTACAGTTGGTGAGGAATAGTTAGGTTACAATTACCATCCTAGTTCTAGACAGGTTTCACATCTATTCTACTGTTTTCTATGCTGTAGTCATTAGTCAAATAGTCTCTTTTACATCTTCTCAAGGCATAATGAAAATGTCATATCCAGCAATAAAAATACCAAGCAGTGCCCTTCCAGACAAGACTTTTCCAAGACAAGCTAATTCTGATTATTTCTGGACAGTATAGGTCTACTGTGTGGGGAAGAAAGACATTTCATTAATGTTCTTCACATAAAGAAACACATTCAGATGGCCCCGTGGTTCAGTAGAAGATAGTCAAAGAATATCCTGGAATGTATTGCCTTCTTATATATCCTTCTGAGCAATTACATTAGTAGGGACCTCGTATGCTATAAAAAACAACCTCTAAAGAGGCTGGGAGCAAAGTTGGGAGGGAGCACAATGGACTATGTCAAAGGATTTTCAATGCCTTGGTTGTGGCTGTAGTGTACACTTCAGGGCATGACCCTGTACCTATCAGTCACACACAGTGTTGTAAAATAATATTACCACAATAAAACAAATTTATAGAAAAACAAAAATTAATAATATCTTAAAAATTGGCTTGAGAAAACAGATTTTAGATTCATGAACAGATGTAGTAATTATAGTAACAGAAATGTGCCCAACAAACTCCATAACTCAGTGGCATAACATAACAAACATATATTTCTAATGTGAAGTACAAATCAGGGGTTTCTAATATTGTATTTGGTTAAATAAATGAGATCATAATTCACATACAGCTTTCTGCCAACAAGCATTAGACACCCACTTACCAAACATCTTTTAAGCACCTGCTACATGTTAAGCACTATGGTAGACTGATACTAGACACTGACTGAGGCTAAGGCATGGTCCGGGAGGAGCTCCCAGCTAGAGAGGAAGCTGGACAATAAGAAATGAGTTTTGGGCCGGGTATGGTGGTGCATGCCTGTAAGCAGCAGTCTAGGAAGCTGTGACAGGGACCAAGAATCGTGGTTCAAGTCCCGCTGGGGGCAAGGTAGTGAGATCTAGTTCAAAAAAAAAAAAAAAAATAGCTGGGTGTGGTGGTGAGTACCTGTAATCCCAGCTACCTGGGAAGCTGAGGCTGGGGATTGCTTGAGTCTGTGGTACCTTGGGCCACAAGAGCCTGTGGTTCCACAGGCAAAAATAGTGAGACCTAGTCTCAAAAAAAAAAAAAAGAAAAGAAAAGAAAAGTTTTGTATTGTTGGTTGTGGAGTACAAGCGAGTGTTTTACAGATTGTGGAAAGCTCAAACTAGAAGACTTCAATGAGAATTACTTGATTGTCCAGTGGGAACAGCTGTTTTTAATAAATGCTTAAAATAAACACTGTAAATCCCCTGGGTTCAGTGGAAAAACACCTGATTTTTAATGCTGATTTTTATCAGCTACAAAGCCAACTGCCATACCACCACTCCCCAAGTGTATGTGTATTGTGTGTTTACCTTCTGTGGCATTGTAAGGACATCCTTCTTTTGGTAGCCACTGCTGAACAGAATTTCAGTTTACACAGATGTATCAGAGCTAGAAATAGGAGAAAGATATTTGATATCCTGATTCCAAATGAGGTGTGTTTGCCTGGGAGACTCATCAACACTTTTGGTTTTTGATCCTCCTAAAAAATTGTTAAAATTCCAGCTCCACCTCAAAATGATAACATTTAATAGTCTGATTGAAATTATATTTAGATCACTTCTCTTCAATGTACTGGATTTGACATTGTCATATATTTACATAATTATAAATAGAAACAATAGATTGTAGTAGTTATGGGTATGGGATTTGAAGTCAGTCTGACTAGGTTCAAATGCTTCATGATGTTTTTTCTTTTTTTTTTATTCAAGCTTTCTGGATAAAACAATAAACCTCTCTTTTCAATTTCTGTTATATGAAGTTTAGGACTTAACTCCTTGGATAGATACGAAGATTAAATGAACTAATAATAGGGGTCCAAACCTTTGTTCACAGAGCCCTAAGTGTCTCAGTGATTCTTTCAATGTGTCTCCAGGTCAAATGAAATACCTAATAGACCTATGAATTCAGTAACTATGGACAACCAATAAGTATTTCTTATTTCTTATTGCAACATCTACTGAAACATAGTACATAATAATGTTGCCAACATATAAAATAACTGCAGGAAATGTTAGGTGATCTAAGGTTAACAACTGTTAAATAGCTTGAAGTAAAATTTAAGCAGTGACTAAGACCTATCAAGTGTCACCATTCTCAATATTTGAATAATTCATTCCTCAGTGCCCCTATGACTTTGCTTGAATGTTCCCCCAGAACCCAGACTGGAAATCACAGAACAAACTCATGTAAAGTGCTTAGAGCAGTGCCTGCAACATACCTACCAGAGTTCAAGAAATGCTATCTATTTATTTTTCCTCTGATAAGCAACAATCCACAAAGGTAAGTTTAAGTTTCATTACAAAGGTCTTCAGATTAGGAAATTGACCTTCCAGAATGTGAAATCCTTCACTCACTAACAGTGGGAGTGGAGAAAAAAGAATTCCCATTCCTGTTTATCTGGATCCAAAGTCTATATAAACCCCAATATATCACACTGCCTTCTTTTAGTTCAAGACCTGGCTACACTGGTAAACCTTAAACTTTTAAATTTTATCTAGATATATAAGCATATTGTAATTGAGATAGTTCCTTTTGGTGTTCAAATCTACTAACAGTTAATATTTTAAAATATGAAGCATGCCAAAGAAGCTGAAGAGCAGCAAGTGTGATATATAATTGCTATCCAAGTGTTATAGCTCTTAATATTTTACCATATTTGTTTCAAAGTTACTGTCTACCTATCCTTTTTCCATTTCTTTCTCCTAAAAGGAACTGCCACCCTAATGTTTTTTGTACATATTTTTTTGCACATCTCTGCACATATTTTTATTCTTTCACTATACACACATATGAATGGTGTCTGTAAGCCATTCAAACTCTGGGAGACCAACATCTACACATTTATCTTTATGTTTGATTTTCAGTGTTGTATCCTCAGTGCCTAGAACAGTCTGGCAGAAATGCCACAAATTTTTCTGAATGATTAAACAATAGAGGTGTTAATATTACTAAATAAACATGCACATTTTCATACTCTTTATTTTTTTAACTCCTTTTCTAATATTGCATTCCTGACATTACTCGCTGATATGTGTGAATCTAGCTTATTCATTGTAACTCCTACACAGTATTCCCTTGTAAGAATACACAACATGTTATCTTTCAGTTCTCCCAAGGACATTAAGATGTAACTGCATGAAAACATACTGCATTATAGTGGTTGCACAAATTATAGAAATATTAAGATATTTCATAATTTTTACATTGACAAAAGTTACAATTATGATGAATCTAATTGATGGTGGTAATGCTTATACATTGTTGGTGGAACACTAAACATAATTCGTAAACTTGATATTCTCAAATCCCATGAATTTGCAAATCAACTGTAGGTGTAGGATGTGAAAACACAAATGTTGTATCTCAATATTTTAAAAGCAATAAAATTTATGAACTATTTTCTCTTGTTTCTGTCATTTACCAACATGTAACAAATCTATGCCAAAACTTAGGGTTTAAAAATACCATTTTATTGCAATCAAGGATATTATGGATCACCAATTTAGAAAGAAAACAATGGTCACAGCTGTCTCTGCTCCATGATGAAAAAAACCTAAAGTCTGAGAATAGAAATCATCTGGAAATATTTTTATTCACTGGCCTGAGAGTGATGTTGGCTGCCAGCAGCAACTTCAGCTGTCAGATATGTAGTGTCTACATATGTCCTGGGCCTCCTCACGGCATCATCCAGCCCATATGTGGGTTCAGAGCCCAACAGAAGGGTTCTAAGAGAACTAGGTGGAAACTATAATTTGTCATGATCTCATCTCAGAAGTTACATGGCACTCCTTTCACCTAGTCACCGGGCTCACCCAGATGAACACATCCATGCCCCTAGTACATTCATGGACCACCAGTGGGACACGCATACACAGGTTAACGTCAGTAATTCAATACACTTAATATAAATCTGCCTTTTCTGGTGGAGAAAAACCACTCAAAATAGAACTGTCTGACAGCAGGACATAAGGAACAGATCCCCAGTTTGAAGATGGTAAAGCATTCATCACAGATTGGGCCTCGTCTCCACATGAAAGCAGGAAATAACAGGCCCTGTCTCCCAATGGGAGGAGTTTCAAAAAACATAGAGGTAAAGAAACAGTGTCATAATCATTCCTGAAAAAAAAGTAATGTGCTTTATCTCTAATTATTTCTTCCTTATTCTTTCCCTACTTTTTTTCCAATCTCTACAATGTCTTTATGTTCCATGAAATTATTAGGTATTAGGAATTCTGTATAAATTCTCTGCATCTTCTACATGCACATATGATTAGATATATCAACGTTGTGGCTATTTCTAATTCCTATATTTTACTACTAGTATTTCCCTGTATCAGAGTATTTCTATCATCTTTTACCACCACCACACACTATTATGCCGGAGATGGTTCCCTAACAGCTTTGATCTTGAGTGGTAGTGAAACAAGCATTGTTCCTGCAGGACTTTACCTATAGTACAATCCATGGTTATCTTTCATACAGTATGTTCTTCTCTTGTTTAAAACTGTTTGATAAAATTAGTGCTTACTCTACCATCATTTTGCTATTTTCTGATAGAAAACCCTTTCGTTGACTTATGTCTATTCCTTTCTGCTTTGTAGGAAATATGCCTGGCTTCCTTAATTACTTTAGGCATCTAGACAGACTAAGAGGTTTTTTTTTTTGTATTCTAAAAAAATTTTTATCAACATCTTTAAACATTAACTCAGAAAAACATGGTACTTCTAAAATAGATTATTTTTCCTTAGGGGATTCCCTATGGGTTGTGGTACATTCAAATACCCTAGATAACCGTAGGGATTTTCCAACCCTGTGAGTTGGTTTGATACTCAGAAATTAGAATTTTAAATTATGTGTGCAATTCAAAATTCAGGGTTTTTTATTTTATTCTATTTTTATTTTAGAAACTACTTTGGCCGAGTTAGTGAAATAACATCTCTTTCCTCTTCTCACCTCATTAATTCCTCAACTCTATTACATGACATTTGTTCGCATATTTTCATCTCACTGTTTTGTTTTTCTTTTAAATATTATACATATATACATATACATATACAAACATATATGCATGAAAGATTTTGTGAAAATAGTGAGCTTACAAAAAGTAAAAGAGAATGGAAATGAAAAAAGGAAGGAAAGAAATGGTATTTATATCAAAGATTAATTGAATCATCTTAACAAGGATTTGTCTTTCTTCTCCCCATACAGTCCATTCCAGCTATACAAAATTATCAGCATTTTCCAATGTCCTATACGCCTTCATGTCTCTGTCTCAGAACATGAAGTTAAGGAAGACTGTACCTGAAAGTTGAGATGAAATTTCTCAGCTCAGATGCTATTTTCTCTGTGTCAAATCATTGTTCCTGTTTCAAAAATGTAGTTGTTTCCATGTCATGTTGAGTACCTATTTACATGTCTATTTCCCACTAAGTCTCTCAGGGACTGAACCCATAGTTTACTCATTTCTGTAACCCTAGCAGGAGACAAATACTTGTTCAATTCATGTATAATGAATGACTACATTTATGACCTTGAATAACTTGCTTAGCCTATCTGGGCTTTCTGTGCTTTCTAGAATATTAATAGTAGCTAACTTAAAGGTTTGTTTTTAGATTAAATGACCTAATCCATACAGATGCAATGATTTAAACAAAACTCATAACATATATGTAAAATATTTAGCTGCTATTGCTATGTATATTTTGAAAACTATTTCATTTAACCACCAACTACCTATAGTTTTAAATAAGTCATAAAAAAGAATGCTTCATTTAAAAAAATAAACGACTACTTGTATATGTTCTAATTGCCAATGTTAAAGTGATAGACTTGTTCATCATATTATGAATATGTCTATAAATATTACCTACACAGGTTTTCTGTCTTTCCAACAGAAAAGTCTTGTACTATGATATCATAAACTCTCACAAGGAAGAAAAACTAAGAACAACCACTAATACCCCTGGCCTTCAACACAAGCTCTGGAATATCATACATCTTTCTTGGAAACTCTTTTCTCAGCTCTCTTTAATTATTTAAGTCATCAGATATATCTCATGACAATTTTTTCACAGCAAAGATTTAAAATAGATTAATTTACATATTGCAGCTGTTTTTACTAGTGACAGCTTTCATGAATAAGCAAAGCCTGTTAGACATTAGCTATGAATTATTTCTGATATAAGAGGCAGAGATTGCTTGGATCAGATAATTTCTTCAAAAAGAAATGAATGATCAGGGAGGGTAGGGGGTGAATCCCAGAGATCACAAAGATGTGAAACCTAAATATAAATAAGTGATTTAAATAAAATCAAAAATTATAATTGTTACCTCTATAGAGTATTAAAATAAAATGTTATGCTCCCCACCAGCTGTATTTATTTGATAATTCCTTTTTGTTGTCCTTACAGAAATAATCCTTAATATGATCATTGTTTCCAAATTTATTCATCAACAGTCTTCATTCTCCTGAGTTTACTGAAGTATTTTACTTCCCTTGTTAATATATTTTTTCTTCACAGCATGTCTATTTTATGACATAGATTCTTACTTGTTACCTATATTATAGTTTTCAATTACATTAAAAACATATATTTAAGTTTCAAAAAAATGACAAAAGAATCAAACATGAAAAAACAGTACTCCAGTTTTTTTCCCTAAACTGTTAAATAACAGAGCAGTGAGAAACATCATCCACATACTAAGGCAGGTGTAATTTACAGTCATTGGGTTTAAAATAAGTAATTTTATGTCTTCACTTGAGTTTCATGCTAATATTTTCTAAATAGTACATAGTTCAAATAAATATTGAATGTCACATCGCATATTATATCTTCAGGATGTTTCTTATTAAATTATTCAATTATTAGCAGTAATAATTGACAACAAATTTTATGATGTGAATATATCCACTTCCATCTTTCTTTTTATTCCATACATTTTACCAACTATAGGTTGTAAATTAAGGTATTCTTTATGTTACTTATTTGGGGGGATTCTAGTGAAGATACATATTTTACTATAGATTCGTATGATTGCCAGTATTAAGTTTTCGAACTTCCCAAAACAAACATTTTGATTGAAACCAGGTCTGACCAACTAATAAGAAAAAAATAGACAGAATTTTAAAGGTTTGACTTTCTAATGCCATGCAGTTGATCTTAATATGCAACAATCATTTTGTAAATCAGATATCTCTCATTTTAACAACTACATAAGATTAAACATCTGCCATTGATGTCTAATTTTATCTTTATCAAACTATTCACATACCCAAAATGATTTTGAAACAATATATAATAAGGTGACAAGGCAGCAGAAAGCATGAAAGGGAATGGAGCTGAAGAAAAATTTACTAGTGTGAAGTTTTCTAATGTATAACCTTCACCAAAATATGCTTCATTGTGGAAATCTTACTTCTTTTCAGTTAAATGAGGGTGGGAGAGAAATGAACAGCTTTGATTTTATTATTGAGGACAGGCTAAGTGTATGCTATATTAACAAAGAATACCCATATATCAATGCCTTAGCTCATGAAAAGACTATTTTTAATTTTTCTCCTTTATGTAACATCTGGTGTGATTCATATGATATACAGATTACTTTAGCCATTGGTCAACCATCCAACCACAAAGCCTCCACTCTACTTGCTGCATACAATGGAAGTATGAGAAAATTTCACATGAGGAAATATGTGCTTCAGCCCAGAAAGGACCCTGGTAATTACATGACAACCTGTAAGTCATTACACTCAACAGTTCATGCTGTTTTCCATTGGCGCAGGACAGGAGCTGCAGACACAACTGAAAACACCAGAAATGTCTATCATGACATGCTGAACAAAACCTAACATGATGTTTTACACATAACGTAATAGTCCCTATACAATTTGATGGACTCTAAGTTCAATTATCCAAATACTATCAACTATCCAACTATCCAAAACCTAATTTGAGTTTTATATATATTACTGGGGTCATGGTTGCGGTTCTACTGAAATTTATATATGCCTGGGCCTGAATTTATATATGTGCTAAGCCTGAAACTTAACACAGAACTACCGAAAGTCCATCTGGAAAAGGAGTGGAGATGAGTGTGGGAAGGATTTTCCCCTAAGGAGCAAAGAGTTGGGAAGACCATCGCGTTCCAAGAACAGAGAATTAGTCTCTTCAGAAAAGGTACGTCTGAGTAGTATTTAAATGCGTAGTGCTCTGAGGAAAGAGTTGTTTTATTAACTCTTGAGAGCATTGGAGTAGCTTTCTCTGTGTACCATCTTAAAAAAAATGTAATGATATCCAATGCAAAGGAATCCCTCCAAAGCTTTGACTCTGAGTTGAATTTAATGCCTACAGATCTACAGAATCAGCGGGAGTAAACAATGACTGATAATATCCAACAGAAGTGACCATAGTGCCAAGCAATAGTGCCCAATAACCAGGAGACACAGCAATACCTGGAGGATAGGGGTCAATTTGTAAGTTGGAGTGAATAAGATAAATGAAAAGCAGTTCAGGGGCCCAGGAGATGAGAATAATGATGTAACAGCACGACATAGTGTGCCAAAGCAGAGGACTGGAAAAAATGAACACTTATTATTGGTAAGATGCTTTTTTGTAATGCCTTGCTCAGATCTGTCTTCTACTGGGTATGTTAGTTGTTCATAGTTTAAAGCTAGCACCTCTCCAGAGAATTATCTGCAGTTGACTTGGATTCTCTTGCCCAGAAGATAACACCTTCCCAGATAGGCCTATTGTTAACAACTGATTGGCCTATGTATATAAAGAGCTGCACTGCTTACCTCAATGTTGAATCAACTCTCTAGGGCTACTCACACTCCAGAGCCTCCTATGGGATCAGGCTGAAACTATATTTCCTATCTATTCTGCGACCACATACACTTTACTTAGCCCCAACTCCTGATTACCTCTTTGTTTCCCCTAGACGTGAAACTGTAACACAGCCTGCATTTTTAGAGAACCCACCATAAACAATAAGAACATATGAACAGTGTTTGTTGAAAACATGTGAGAAATGTTTATGGAGCACAGAGGGGGAGAAAACAGTAACATGTAGTACTATTTCTATATTTGTCATTTTTGTCAACTCTGCAAATGATGCTTTAGTATTTTGACATTTCAACATCTAAAAACTCCTATTAACAACATTAAACTCTTACTTTGCTAGATACTGAGTGGTATAAACAATCTTTAATGGAGAACACAGGAATGTAAATTTATATGTAATATAATGAGAGAATTGTGGATAATTTTACAAGATAATATTTTAACTGAGTTACAAATGATTAGAAGGAGGAATAAAGAATTTCAGATAAAAGCATTAAGAAATCATACACTCCAGGATTGAAACTGATTGACTCATTACACAGTGCACATGTTATAAACAGGATGAAAGAATAGGAAAGACGAAAACAAGCATGAAAAGGAATGGGAGATCCTATGTGTAAAAGAGCTTTTACATCATGCTAAAACAATTAACTTATCAACAGGCAATAAAGAACTAGCCCGTATTATCAATTCCAGGAAGACAACATATATTATATTATAATCCTACTTTTCGCAAACTTTACACCTGTGATTTTGGAATAAGGCAAGTTTCCTTCAAAAATTATAATACAGTTTACACATGAAAAAATTATAATGTAATGTAATGATTATCTGCATCTTGCTTTCTTTGAATAATGTCATATTTGTGAAACTTACTGCTGTTAAATATGACACTCAAACACATTTACTTTTACTGATGTATAGTTTTCCATAGCAACTTTATCTTTTCTCCTATTAACATACATTTAGTTCATTTCTAGTTCAAATGTCACCATTATAAACATCCTAAAGCACATTTTTTATACACAGCTGGGAGAGAGGTACAAAATTTAATTTCTGGGTTATTTGGTATGTGTAATTACAGCTTGACTCATTATTACCAAATTAAAATCTAAAGTGATTGTACCAACTTATATCCTTTGCATTCAAGCATGTATTAACTCTGCTACCTAATCTTGGTATTGGATTTTTGTGTGATTAAGGAAATTCC
The DNA here is from genome assembly GCA_004024945.1 of Uropsilus gracilis. Lineage (NCBI taxonomy): Eukaryota > Metazoa > Chordata > Mammalia > Eulipotyphla > Talpidae > Uropsilus > Uropsilus gracilis. Next base: position 15,852 of record PVHY01001431.1, read on the forward strand.
TTGTTAGATCAGGTATATGAACTATGCTACAAATATCTTTCATTCTGAGGTTTAGCTTCATACTTTATTATGTATGAAACTAATATAATGACTTTTCCATAAGAAAATTCATAAATATATTGTCCCATATTTTCACCTTTTTACTTAAAATATTATTTTTCTCATTTAGGTCTTAATATATTTTAAATATAGCTTTGTATGATGTGAAATACAGATTATCGTGTCATCGTATGTGTAGTTCACAGTCTCTTTGCAACCAACTGAGAAATAGAAACAAATGTCAGAAAAGTGGAACCCAAAGTATCTTTACTACCAGTAAAAGCTGATTGGAGATCATGGCATTAACTCTGAAGTCAAATGGTCTTCCTAAGAACTTGACCCTAAATTGTGAATTGCTATTGCTAAGATCTAAATGCTTGTGTCTTTCCAAAATTTCTATGTTAAAATTCTAACACCTTATATGATGGTATTAGGAAGCAGAAGTTGATGAGGTCCTAAGGGTGAAAGCCTCAGGAGTGAGATCAGTGCCCTTAGGAAGCGAGTTACCTGCCCTTTCCATTGTGTGAACATACAGCAAAACATACAGCTTTCTATGAACCACTGACACTAGTAGGAGCCTATTGCCTCTAAACTGATCAGCAGATATATGTGAAGTGAACATGTAAGAATGTACCAAAATCCATGTTGGGTTATGCACAAATGTATAAAATCAAAGAGAGTGAAACAATAGTAATAAGCTCTTTCAACCTGCAAAGAGTAAATTCAATTGTCAAATGTGCTGTTCCAGTTATAATAGGGTTAACAGTACTTAATTTTTTAAAATTTTTACATGAATGAATTTGCCTATTGTGTCCTTTCCATAGCTTGCTCTTCTCTTTACTCCTGAAATGAATTTGTTTCTTGCAATCATACAAACTATGATTATATTATAAAAGGGAGAGGAGAATAAGAAGATACATCCACAAAATATGATTACCAAACTTTTTCAAAGGTTCCATTCACATTATGATTAGCCATCATTTTGTTGCTAAGCTATTAAACATAGTACAGTTCATATTTAGAGATTCATGTACCTACCCCAAGTTTCTGCCAATTGTGTCTATTTTTAAATTTAAATGTTTCAATGTTAAAAATACTCAGAAGTTCCTAGGAAAACATGGTAAGCAAAATATACAAATAACAGAAATCTCAATTAAGTAGAAAAGACTAGTATGATAATATAATTCTCTAGACTTCAGGTTTTTTTATTTTGCTACAGAAGTAGAAATTTGTATTCCTCTTTGGGAACATATTATTTCTTTAATATAACAGAAAACCATTAAAACTAAACTTTTGGATAGCAAAAGTGAAAAACTTTATTCTTGAATAACACTGTCAAAGAGAATGAGAGAAAACTAGATAAACTTAAATTTTTTATCTAAAATGTACTATTGGAAAAAATATTATTAAAGACTGTTTTCTAGATAGTGAGAGAGAGAGAACTGAAATATTGCCATTTAAACATTCAGAAAAAGTGTGTGTGTGACCTTTGAGGCCTGAATAAGTTGGAGCAACCCCTGTTACCCAAAGTATGATGCTTTTACAGAGTACCAGACAGTGGCCCCTAGGACAACTGATCTATAAGAGCATTTCTTCTACAATAATAGGCAGCATAAATAGCTATTTTAAATGGTTTCTTTTTAGATATGTTAAAATACAAAAAATATTCAGAGATTTAGGTTTTCAAATACAATTCAAACAGTAAATAAAAATACAACCTAGTACTTCAATTTCAAGTCAACTGCTACATGAAAGTGTATTTGACAAAAATAGAAATATTTTATATATTTATATAAATATTTGTATATTTATATATATATATTTGTATATTTATATAAACTGTTAAACATAGCAAATAAATAAAATATATATATACACTCAAAATAACAGCTAATCATTCTCATATATATAGTACCGTATATATACATATACACACAGACACACACACATAGAGAGAGAGTGTCAACAAGAGAATCTGTTCTAGTAAAGCAGGGAATTTAACATTGAGACATTAATTAGTGTTGATATAGATTAGCAGAAGAAGAAACATGTGGCCATCTTGATATATGCAAAGAACATTTTAAAATATTTGACATCCTGCTGACATGAAAATTCTTAACAAGCTGGGAATGGAATGGAACTTTAATTTGATAGAATGTTCATGAAATTCTTGTAACAAACCACACATTGTTAAACAGAAAATACTAAATATTTCTTGAGACCAATAAGAAGGCTATTGTCATTCTTATCTCTCTTGTCTTTTGCCATTTTGATTCAATATTGTACAAAAAGTTTGCCAATACTAGGAATTAAAAAATGAATAAAAAAATAAAAAAAATACAAAATTGTCATTAGTTTCAGGTTTTGATAGCCTGCACAGAAAATAGCAAAACTAAAACAAAAACCAGCTACACTCAAACATTTGAGTTAATGATACCTGTGTACAATTTTTTTAAAAGATTAATGTATAAAATTAACTGCATTAATCTTCCAAAATAAAGAGAAAATAAAAACTCTTACATGAACTCAATTTTAACAATACCCTGAAATAGCTTAACTAGGAATAAATCATGAAAAAACATGTAAATACAAAGTATTTCTGAGAAAAATAAGAGTAGGTATAAATAAATCTTGGAATGTATCATGTTCTTAAAGTGTAAAACAGTAAATTTTCTCTCATTTGATTCATAAACACAATTCAAATTTCAATGATATTTAGATGTAAGTTGAAAAATTCTAAAAATTAGATAAGCTAAGCTAATTCTTTCTAAAAATTAGATAGCTAAGCTAAATTAGAAGAATAACGTTGGAAAAAATCACTGTCAGATGCTAGACTTATTACAAAGCCACAGTAACTAAGCATGATTTTGAAATAAGGTTATATAATTAGACCAATGGATTTGATACCAGCAGAACTGAAAATCTAGAAACATCTGCATTTAGATTTATTTGAAATGACATTATCTTGCAGTGAGGAAAATACTGATTTTTCCAAAGATAATGAGCTTTTCAATATGGGTGCTGCATCAATTGGATTAATATAAAAATTTTTTTTTACCTCTGCCTGACATGATACACAGCAATCAGTCTTCAAACTCAGGTAGTTTGTGAAAATTAATTTGAAATGTAAAACATTAAACCCTTCCAAAAGGGAACAAAGTCAAATACCTTCACTATCTTTAGGTAGGCAAATATTTCTTAGATAGGTTTTTAAAAACACTAAAGAAAAAAATGATAAATTGGATGAGGCTAAAATAAATGTGTTTTTCGAAATAAGATACACAACACTACAAATCTAAAAGGATAAAGTGAATGGAAAAATGCACAGTTAAAGAATGTATATATATATATATATAGAGAGAGAGAGAGAGAGAGAGAGAAGATATTACTCTTACAAGTCAATAAAGAAAACATAGCCAACACAATAGGCAAAAGACATGAAAAAGAAATTTATATGCATTCCTTAGACACATAAAAGACAGTTTTTAATAGTATTCTTTAAGAGTGAGAAAGGAAATCTACGTGCAGGTTATAGTCCATTTTCTTATCTGGGTAGGGGTTCCATAGGGTTGTCTTCATTTCAGGAAAATAATCAAGTTGTACACATGTGACTTGTGTATTTCTCTGTATGTATTTTATACTATCATAATAAGTTAACTTTAAAGTATCTTCCAGAAATCCACATTCAAGTAATTCTAAATACTAATAGTCACAGCAATACAAATTGATTAGAAATGTTTTGGAGATATACCAGCTCCAATGAGGAACAGAAACAATTCCATTTGCAAGCTTTCTTTTTGGCTCAGTATATCATAGTGAAAATAAAATGCCAATACACATGTGAATTCAATCCAAGTGAAATATAATAGACTGGAGGCACTAGTGAAGTTCAAGAGTATTATTTCTTATCTGAAGGTTTCAAAGGTAATTTTTGCTTTACAATTTCCTAAAAGGAAACTGATAAGCATCAACTTGTACCTGGACAATACTCAGCATTTTGATTTACAATCACCAGGTTCTCTTGTAGACATATTATCATTTAACTATAATAGCTCTTCTGAGTCTCATGTTCCTGCCAATATCTTTCTTTCAATGAATGTTCAATGCTAATGGATTTCTTCATAATCTCAGAAATGATATAAAATATGCCTCTTTCCTTCCTGGAACAATGTTGGCATATTCATTTATTGAAGCAAAATATATTATATATAGTAATATATTTTAATAATAGTATATTATAGTAATATATTTTGCTTCAATTATATATATAATTACTTATATAAATAAAATCTGGAGTTTAAAGGTACAGTTAGTTCTTTTATGTAGATCAAAGTGGTAGAAGGAGGTGTTTGACTAATATCTCTTAATTAAAAGAAGTTCTCAAAGATCTTGCTAGTATACTTGGAATTGAATTAATATTTTAAAACTGACAAAACCTTTCATGAGGGAAAAATAAAACATCAAAGTAGCTGTTACAATCGTATCATCTTTCTAGTCTAAGGGCAGATCCAAACTGACTCACTTAGAACTAGCAAGTATGTTCTCCAGAAACATGGAATTTTCTTCTTACATGCTATAACTTGGCTCCAAGTTAAATTCAGATAGTTTTTTTTTTTCAGCAGTTTTTTAAGATCTTTAAAAATAGATAAAATCCAAGATAATAGTTATAAAATGTTTCAGCATTTTATTTATCTAATTTAAAAGATTCCAACATTGCAAAAGCTTTTTTCTATATATTTTGCGTCTAAAAGGTTAGTGGAAGGCACTAAAAGGTTTTTTTGTTTGTTTGTTTTTGTTTTCAGGTTTGTTATAGGCTAATTTTAAATCTTATAAGAGTAAATCTGAAATCATATTTTCTTGGTTTTTGTGATTTGAGACCTGTTTTTAAAGATATACCTGTTTAAATAATCTCTGAATAACTTTAAAACAGAAAGCTGAATATCTTTTTCACATTTGCCTATCTTAATAAATAATACGGATATCATTTTTTTCTTGATGCTGAAACCCTAGCATCTATTTAATTAACCTTATGGAATTATATATGCAAAAGGAACCAATTTAAACTTTATATATTTAGGTATAACTTTGTGCAATTCCATAAATTTAACATGAGACAGAGCTACTCAGTTTATGATGTGAGTATAAACACATTTATATATTCATTCAATGTCTGATAATGTCCTGTACAATTTATATCATCAATGGGAGACAGATGCATAAATATTCAAGTTTAGTACATTAACACAGGTCACAGAGGTACAATATCAAGCCAGTGTGAGAGTACTGTCAGTGTATCTTCAAGTCAGTCGAATCTCAGGGAGTTTTGCCTGGGGTTAGGGTTCAACTCATGATCTTCCTTGGTGGCCTTCAAAGTTCAATGAAGTACACTCACACATCAGGGCTGACACCCACAACAACCTCATTATTAAACTGCCCAGCCTTTACCTGTATTTGTAGGAGAAATTTGAGGAGGCCTCAAAACAGATTAATACACAGGTATGTGCTTGAGTAGTCATCTCAGCTGACTCTTAGGGGAAATTACAAAGTGACTTAATCAGAATTACAGAGCCAGAAACAGATGATTTTTTTCTCTTATATTAAAATTAAGAGCAATAAAATTATTATACCTTTCCTTCAACAGCTTTCCCTAGCCTAATATTCATGTAACACTTTGGTCTGATACAAAAGTAAATGATATTTAGAGTCAATGTTCCCACTAGCTGGCAGTTCTCAAGGTTATCATCCTTCGGTAGTCACAGAAGTAAAGCATTGAGTCTAGTTTGGGATATATTTTATCCTAAACTATTTATCCTAAACTTGATATTCACAATATATTTCCTCATTTGAATTAGCAGTTCCTAGATATAGAAGACACAAACCTAATATATATATATGTATGTATTCATGTGTTTTTTATATATATATTTATATAAATTATATATAAATATATATAAATATATATATATATATAAAACACATGAATACATAATTCCAATTCATGGATTATCTTTTGCTGTGGAAATGCTCTAAGTGTAATACTTCATATAATCTTACGAATATGGTAAGAATTACCCAGCTTTATGGTTGGAAACAGATTTAAAAAGTTACATGCTTTCCATGTTCACAAATATCACAGGTGATCTTGAATTGGATCTAAGTTTTATTTGGCAATAAAAACATGATATTTCTTAATAAATAACTACACTATCCAGTTTAGGATGGGGCTTCTGTTACAGAGACCAATAGATCACTAGTGACCCTGTCGTAGCCTGGGAAAATGTAGATTCCTGACTTCCAACTACACAGATGGAGATTTTAAATTGCTAAACTAAATCTTAACCGAAGTCAACATTTGAGAACACAGACCTAAACTAAATATATTCCCTCTATGTTGTTCAAAACAATCGTATTTTTTAATTCAATTGTATTAATTCAATCGAATAGCAACTGGTACTCTCTTCTTTTAAATACATGGAATCAAACATTTTTCAAAGATCCCCTGTAGCAATCCATTCAATAATCATTATCATACTGTAATTTTGTACATATAAGCAGTCAATCAGAGTTTACCTTTAAAAATACGTTAAAAGTTGCTATTTACCAAAATTAGAATTGACAATCTAAAGAATACAGATGGTATTCAAGGCATTTGTCAGTTACATTTTCAAACACTGTTGACTTTAATGCAGAAGATGGCATAAGGTCAAGTTTAAGTTATATCTCCTACCTGCCTACTTGGGCCTCATATACTATTACCTGCATTTAAGATACATCCTTGTATCAACTGTCTTTTTCTGGATGCTCTGGTTTCCTTGACAATCTATGACAAGAGCTAGTAATTCAGAAATGTTTGGCCCAAAGCCTATTATTATAGAGGTCTTCTGGAGTAAGCCCTGGAAGATCTAGCCAAGCATCAAGTTTTCCTTAAGTATAATTTCAACAGGGAGAAAACTAATTTAAGGATAGAAAATTGGGTCCATAAATTTTTAAAATTCAACGAATAGTTGAGAATGTCCACTTATTTTTTTTTCAATTATTATATACCTGGAACTGTGCTAAGTGTTAGATCTAAAATTACTAAGTCACCAATGCCCTTTTAATGCATTTCAGACAGTGCATTGTGAACTACACAGAAATATGTGGTACTACCCTTTTCTCATCAATTTATGAGAAATTCAATGACACTAGTTTTATAGAGTGAAATAGCTATAATTGTGTTCAATTTATAGCTATTTAATGAAAGAGTTTAAAGAAAAGAATTTAGTATGTTGCAAATATTGTGGACTTAAGACTGAATGTTTTACATATATCATCTGTTAATATTTTCTCAAAACTCATGTGATGTGAGTTTTATCAATATTCCAAAGGAAATGAAATTATATTGGGTACTTGTGAGGAGTGACTGTATATTGTAATTACACCAATCAATACTCGGTGATTGCGGAAATAATACTTTTTCTACTAAACAAAAAGATGTAGCATTAGCATTCAAATTCATTTACCACTGAGTTAGTTATACTTGGGCTTCTTCAACCATATCACTACTGCCTCTTCCCATCAGTAGTCTTCAGAAGCAGGAAAGTATAAAACTAGCTATTAAACTAGTCTTGGACATTCGAGCTCTATGTACTTAGTTCAAATTTGAGCTTCAACTATGAGTTCAAAACAAATTTGAGTTCAAACAAGTTCAACCCATTTGAGATGAGCAATAAATATCCTTTCTCTCCAAAAATAATATTCTCTCTCTCTCATGCACACACACACACACACACACACACACACACACACACACACACATCATGCCATCCCAGTTACTGTAAGAGGAGAAGGATTATTTCAGGATTCCCAGAACAGGGGCAAGGTGAGATAAAATGGGACAACTGCAGGTGTGGGGGCACTTCAAAGCACAGCTCCTAGCAGTGTGAGGCAGCTGTAAATTTCAGGAAAACAATAGAAGGAACTGAAGCAGCTTGGCATGCAGATTGAGCAATAGGGTAAGGACTTTGGCAAGGACAAGAACAGGTTTTACAAGCTGTTGAAAACTCAAGCAGTTGAAAATGTAGGGGAAGGAGGTCCAAGGGCCCAGGTAGAAAGGGGTAAACGTGGTGCCGCCTTTGGTCTGTTGAGTCACCCAGAGAACATCTCACAAGACAGTTACTATACTGTTGCCCTCTCTTCTAATAAGCAGCACAGAAATGTGTGAAACCACAGAATTTTGGAAATGACAAACATTTATACGTTACAAAAATCTTGAAAGACCACACTTAGAAAACATAACGCTTAGATAGAAAACTGGGACTCACAAAAATTAAATGTGCTGCCCAGAGTGACAAGGTGACTTAGTGCTCACTCAGTGGAGAAATGAGGTCTCAATTCCCCAACAGGCATCTTTACACTGTTCATGATTTGTTTATTCTGGTCACGAAACAGGGTAAAAAGAAAAAGACTTCTACTTTAACTTGAAACACACCTCTCTGCCTGATTCTCTCTCTAAGAAGCAGGCTACAAGCAGTTTATTAGCATTTTCACTGTTCACCTTCACTATTGATATGCAAAAGTCAGCTACCAGATTCTCTCTGCTTTCTTTTCCTTCTTTCAGACCTAAAAAGAAAAACTTAGAAACACAGTTTAAACTTTAGAATAGTCTCAATTTACCCTCTTTTAAACTCATGGTTCTTTCCACCATCCCCAGCCTTCTCAACCAAAATTCCAAGTCAAAGCAAGACTATGAGTGCAAACTAATTTATTTCTAACAAAGTGATTTCCTAATTACTACAAAAGAAACATGTAAGTAAAACTCAGATTACTTTAACATTGTCCAAAACCTTTCTCAACATTGTCCAAAATCCTTTCCCAAATTGCCCCCAAATCCTCAGTCTCTCAGTCCTGATCATCACCAATGTCAGCCAGTCAGAGTTCATCTCCACATGTTTGAAGACATCTTTCTTTGGCGAGCTCCTTTGGCATGCTTCAGCTACTCCATGCCATCTTCTCCTTGTCATCTAGGTGGTAGAAGAAATTTCACTGTACCGGACCCAGAAAAGTTCACTTGTTTTTCAGGCCTAACTTTTGCACGGCCTTTCACATACACAAGTTAAACTCAGCAAAACAGTTCAAATCTGCAAACTTCTTAACTGCCTTTAGCACACATGTGGCTAGCCCAGGCCAGCCAGAGGCTGCAAGGCCCAGGCCTTGCCACATGGCCAAACTCACATGGTTCACATCTCCATCTTACAAAATGACAGAAACAAAAACCTCAATCTCAATCTCCATTCCCATCTTTTCTTTTTGTTGCCTTCTCTTTATTTCAAACCTCTTTATATATTCTTTCTGTTTTTCCCGACTTCCAGGAATAGCTCCTGAATTATTACATTACAGGGAAAAAAAAAAAAACTATTTCACTTCTTCCTTCCCCCTGGATCTCCCTGAAGGGAAATTCAAACTAAGGCCATTCTCACATTTTAGCATATCTTCCTTGAAACCTGCCATCTTAAACAGGAGACAATGACACCCAGGGGGGTAGCATACCCTATCAGAGAATAGGATGTTTTATTTATTAAAATCATTAAATGTTTAGAGAAAGGTCCACAAAATGACCATACTTTAATTTTGAAGAGAGTTGCATGGAATCCTAAAGTTGCCATGATTGAAACAGAGGTTGTAGAGAACTTAAAGAACTCCAGACCAGCTTTAAAAATACCATAGTTCTATAGGGAGCTGTATACTTTTTTCTTATGTAATAACTTGTAGAATAAATTATTCTAATATGTTATTTTATATTATTGCAAATTATCCTAACTTCTCTTGAAGAAACAAATGAAAATTAAATATTTTCTACATAATTCCTACTTCCGTCAACTCTTTTAAACATCATGTTTTGTGGTCAGAATTGAAGATTCACTTTAAAACTGAAAACAGTTTGCCATACTCTCTACCTCTCAGCTACTTGCTCTTTTTCTTGAGTTTTCTTCTGACTCCTGCCAAGGAAAGTAACACAACTTAACAAGTGATAATTTTTTCTCTTTTATCATTCCCTAAAATAGAATGGAGGTTTATAAGGGCAGGAATTTCTCCATATCCCAACAAGAGCACCTAGAACATTATAAGTTTCTAGCAAATAAATTCTTAGCATGGATGACTGAATTAATATAAAAAGCAAAACAAGCTGAAAAATTTGCATTAAGGAATTGCCTGAATCTTAAAAATAAATATGCAAAGAACAAAGGAAAGCCAGCCCAGTGGACTGTGCTATTGGACTATGGGTGCACTATGGTGGCAATAATTGATGGGGTAGGAGGTCCTATACTTCCAAAATTACCGATAATAATGTAAGAAATGTTTCCTCAAAAATAATAATAATGGTGAAAAATAAAACAGTAATTCCTAATTTTAATAATTTAAAGAGAGAGCTGGAAATTTCACTAGGGATCATTACTGTGATCTCGAGAAATGATTCACAGTATAATTGTTAAATTAATCTTATTTTAATCATCCTTTTTTATAATGAGGCATTTAAAGTGAAAAAATATTCATGCATAAAGACTTCATAAAAAGATTGAGTATAAACCTGTGCTGCTAGAAAAATATTGGTCAGAAATGTGAAAGTATTAATAGACATTTCTATAAGCCCAAAGATTATATCTAAATCACTGAACAGATAAATATAGACTTAAATGTAATTCTTTATTCCTTCTACCAAATGAACTTTGTATTAAAATTTAGTCTTAATAATATAGGAATCTGATATGAAAAAAAGGAATGGCTGTCAATTATAATAACCTCAGAGAAAAGAGTCACCCTCTGGCCATTTGTTTGGTCTGATAGAAACTGTTGGTGGTTCATAACAATAGTGATGGTCACCAAAAACAGTTACTTCTGTGAATATGATTCATTCATTCTAAAATTCAGTGGCAACAGGATCTCCTACTGGCACAGGGAAAGTACAACAAGTGTGATATTAGAACAACCAACGACATTAGATAGAATATACCTAACAGTGGCTACTTAACTAGCAATAGAATACTTCACTCAACAGCATGGAATTCCTTTTGGTCTGAGTATGATTTTTCCATATTTTCCCTCACTTTAGTAGTAATCATGGGCTTTTTTTTTTTGAGTTAGCATTTTTTGTGGTTATCATGTATAGATTGAAAGAGATATAGAACCCAAAAAGTGACTTCTGTATCACTAGTTTTATTGTTATAAAACATATAAATCATGCTTTTCCCCCCTGTAATATTTTTGTTTTATTGTAAGCCATTCTTGACCCAGTTCACTTAGTAGCACTCAAAATCCATCTTTTCCTAAAATAGAAAATTAACACACACACACACATAATCATGTGCTTTTAAAGTCCTGCAATATACTATTCAATACTTAATATTCAATACACTGTATTGGGGGAAAATGTCTTTTTAATCAACATATCTATAATTCTTGGTTTCTCACTGGAAAGCTGCAAGGTGTCCTCAAATAAGGTCCTGAACATGGGACAAAATAATCTCATTAGAACTGCTGCAATTTTCTAGATCATATTGGGGGTCTATAGCCAGGACCCCAGCTACACAAAGAGTCCTTTGCAAATTTCCCTGTTCAGTGATGGAAATGTGGTTCTTCTCAAGCCATTTCTTTAAGCCGTTCCTCCTCTCTTCCAGATCCTCAGGGCTGTATGCCTTGCAGTCTCCAGACATAAACAAATGCATCAACTTCTCTTTTACTCTGTAATCACCTTCATTCACAATTTCAACAATCTTCACAGCGTATTCCATAATTCCAGTCACAGACACGCTGCCATCTTCAAGGAAGTTCATGAGAACAATATTGGCAGACACCGGATCTATGGTTAAAACCCATCCTGTATACTCCTTCTCACTGGCTGTCACTCTGACTTCTTCGTAAGTGTAATCTTGCCAATCTAAGGGGCCCTTTTTCATCCATTCACACATGGTTGCCAGCTGGCTAGATGTTTAAAGCTGACAAACATTAACTATACAGGCTGAAACTCCTTGCAGCCCCGAGTACCTGGTACTCACACCATGAGGAAAGACTCTCTAAATCATGTTTTTAATTATCTATAATCACCTGATTTTTAATGATCTAAATATAAAATTACATTATTATCCAAAAAGATTTTTATATCTCCTTTACCAATATCTATGCCACATTTTTCATTTTCTTCTTTTTTATGTTAACTATAATTCTTTTATGACATTCAAATAAAACAGATAATGACAATTCCTGTCTACTTCCTGTTTTTATTAAAATACTTTGAGTGCCATATAAAATAATATCAAGCACTAGTATTTATGAAATTTCAAGGTTTTAATTGTAACTTAAAGAAAATTAGTTTTATACATGTCCAATACACCTAGAAACATGTATATTCACTATTTAAATTACATCAACTCTATTAAGCTGATTATATCAGTAAATTACATGGTCTTCCTACTTATTTATGAAATGTACCATTTGCAAAGAATTGTTAAAAGAATTTCATAAGATCTGATATATAAATCAATGCTCAGTTTAAAGAGTGATGACAAAATAAGAATACTTGTTTAAAATATTTAAATATTTAAATAAGATATTTAAAATACCTTGTTATGCCCATATGGGATAGCATAAACCACAAAGCACTCACTCTATATTTGTACATGGAATATTTAATATCATTAAATTTTCTCCAAACTAACTTGTCAATTTAATGCTGTTTGAATAAAGTTCATAGCAGAGTTTCAGTACTAAATTAATAAGATCTATCTGGGAAATCAATTCAATAATTCAGTCACTGGTCTTTTGACATATTATTTCTCAGTTATAAATGGCAAATGAAACTTTAAGTGCCTTTTAAAGTTCAATGTATAAACAATATACTAGGAGACCTTTGATGGAGATCACAAATAATTCATTCAGGACAAAAAGAAAAAGGGATAAAAAAGACAACAAAAGTATCTTGTATACATAGATACATCATAATTACAAGCATCTATTGAACTTTACCCCCAAATTAACCCTTTTTCTAATGTTGGCACATTGCATTTGAACTAACATGCACTTCGAAATGCTTATGTGATTAATTTTTCTACATGTAACATCTTGATCTCTTAGGTAAACATATTTTGATTAAACTTGTCCTGCGTTCATACTCCATGTCTGAATCCTAAGAAAACACAGTGTCATCTTACAGAGGGTCATCAAGAACAATGACTTACTGGATAATTCAGTTATGATTCTTTTTAGTGGTGAACTATAGCTAACATTAGGTCAGACAACCAAGAGTTTCAAGACTGGTTAATAATATGGTTTTATCCTGTTCTTTTGAAGTCTGGTAAAAGACTCACAGTGTTGCAAAAAAAAAAAAAAATGCAGTACTTCATAAAGTACATGAAAACTCAGTTTTTAGAATTGATGGAGAAAAAGGAAAGCACATTTGAAATATTGAAAGTTAAAACAAAGAAGATGTAAGAACTAATGTCTTACAAATATATGATGAACATTTCAGGAATCTAGAGAAAGGAAACAGGGAGTATAAGGTAATTTTTCAAAAAAAATAAAGTAAATTTTGATGAGTAATTTAGACACCCATTAGAATAAAAGATAGTTACAAAAGCCTTTTATTTCCATAAGAGATTAGAGTCCATTTTCAAAACACATACAACATTCAGGTAACATCACTAAGATGATCAGAAATTAAAATTAAGTTTTAACATTCTTTGGAGAACAACATACTATTATTTATTTCAAGTTGTGCATTTCAAAATTCTTGCATATACTTTGCTAAAGAGAGCTAATGAGTTTAATGGTAATAGGCAACCATAAGAGCAAGTTGTCAGCAAGTGATGCACACACCTTATATGAGAGACGTTTGAATTTAACATCCTACTTGGGCAGTCAGAGAGCGATTTACAGACTATTCCTTTTGGAGTGGGGCAGAGCAAAGAGAAGAGAGTGCTTTTATGCTTAAACTCTCGAACATTCCATTTCAAAGTGAAAGAAGTACAGAAAGAGAAAAGGAAGTTGATTTCTTTAGATTCCTGATTTCTTCATTTCAAAGCAGATGCAGGGAGAAGAGGTATTAAAGTTGTGTTACTGGATGTTTACAACTTCTCAACAATTCACTGGAGAAGGAAAGTCCCATGGAAGAACTTAGTGCAAGTTATGAGGTTCGATCAGTAGTCAGTGCAAACCAAAGGGAGAATCTTAAATAAGAGTGCTCACAAAGAAAATCAGTCACAACTTTTCTCTTAAAATAAAATATTAGGAATGATGATTAGAAAGGTAATTGCTCCTGTTTTACACTTAGATATGTCTGCTTCAAAAATTGCTTCAAATATTACCCTTTATTTTAAATCCTTATGGGTCAACTGGGTACTTTACTGGTTAACATATATATCGCATAGGCTTTCTGAAAAATTTATATAGCCATCACCTAGTTACCTTTTTGATTTGTGGTAAAAACACCTAAATCTATACTCTTAGCAAAAAAGTATATTTCGCAAAGTACACAAAAAATTATTTATTATAGTGGCATCTATTAGAATTGTAAAATTTGCTCATTTTATAACTAAATTTGTACTTTTTTGATATAAAGCATATTTTTAAAATTAATTTCATATTTACTAGTTTATCAGTTGTTTACAGAACTATATAATCTCTTTCCCTCTTGTAACCAGTACAACCAGAGTAACTCAGCACAGGCTAAAATCACTCTCTCTTTGAATACTCTATAACCTCATTATTTGCTGCTGAGAGCACCACATGCTGACTCATACTGACTCACAGAAAGTGCAGGCACATGACTCTTGATGCAGAGTTGAAAAGTGCAACAACATTCAAAAGGGTGCTTCAAATATTACTAAATTTTACCCCAAGATTCTTATACATATATGACTTCTCCTGGAAAAAAAAAATCTATAGACACAGCAATATTAAATCTGCTTTCATCCTTGATGACAATGGACAAGAGCTGAAATAACTGCCTATTTAGATAAAGCTGTTCCACTGTCCTCTCACAACAGCCTCACTTTTCAATCTATTTCATACCATTTGTCCCTATAAGAATTTTAATTGCAGGCTGAAGCTGTAACATAGTTAATAGGCACCACAATAGATTGTGCTATAGATCTATGGAATCCACCTTTGTTGAATGACTATGTCACATTGTCTTTTATTCATCTTTGAAAACAATGAGGGTTGCTTCCTCTGTGATGCACAAGATTGTATGCACTCAAGAATACTCGAAATTTATAAAAAACAAACAAACAAACAAACAAACAAACAGAAAACAAAAAACCTTGGCCTGCCCTACAGCAGTTATAGAACAAACCACATTCACAATTTAGCTCTTAATCATATACTATCTCATGTTTTTTATTCCTCTTTCATGTATACTTTTTTGTCTTCCCAATGAAACTACAGCTCATCAAAGATCAGGATGTTTATCTTTTATGATTTTATGGTTTTCCTGGTTGTTTCATATATAGTAGTAATGTAATAAATGTATTCTGATTTTTAATACATTACATCAAGCCAGAACTTGCCAGTATCTCATAATATTGGTGATGTTTCAGTATCTGAGACCATTCCCCTCTGTCCTCTCTTTCTTTGTAGCAATAACCCATGACTGAATCACACAAAGCAATGGGAGCTAACTTTTCTAGATGTGTTTTTTATTGGCTTCTTTCCCTCAAATCACAAGCAAGTCTCCTTTGAAGCAGGCCTTGCCGAGATGTGATAATGATCAAACTGTGATTACAATGAGTATGCAACCCTGGAACTCCACACTGGTTACTGGCACTTACATGTTCACACCAGGTTCTGCCAAACCACATGTGCTCCAGTTCAGGGAGCTTCCTTCTCAAACTCAGGGTGGGCGGGCTGGAAAGGCTGCTCACTCACGCTAGGACTTGAATTAAGAGCCCTGAAGGCAAGTAATAAACTTCCTTCTTCTTGGCATAGGCTGTAGACCAACATGGGTCCAAATTGATTCCACAAACGTAGATAACAATCTAAAGTGAATGCAAACAGATTCTCTCCGTTGTAAAGAGGAGCCAATAATAGATCAAGGTAGACTAAGT
Organism: Uropsilus gracilis; assembly: GCA_004024945.1. NCBI lineage: Eukaryota > Metazoa > Chordata > Mammalia > Eulipotyphla > Talpidae > Uropsilus > Uropsilus gracilis. The sequence continues at coordinate 31,967 of PVHY01001431.1, forward strand.
CAAAATGGAATTCTTATTGTTGGTTTAATGGGTTTAGGAAATACCTGACCATGGTATCATAAATATGACCTAGTAAAAGGAGAAGGTGGGTATAATATCTGACTTTTCTCCTGATGTTCTAATTTTTTTTTACCTCACACTCGCATTGTATATGGCATATAGCAAGGCCCAAGTAGCTGTTATTGGATGAACTATTACATCACTATAAATAGTTAACAAAACTACATGGGACACAAAACTTCATATTAGAAAAAAAGAATTGTCAGCTTTAGAGAAGGCAATTGGTTGCTGGTTTAAAATTTCTGAAATATGTTTAAAATAAAATGGCATTACCATAAAAATTGAGAAAATGATTACACTTCAGATTCTCCCTGCTTGTGCAGATCTCTCTTATTGAATATCTTGTGGGATGTTAGTAATGCTATTTCAGTATAGCTTAATTACATCAAACTATTAAATGAAGTGATTATCAATTCAGTAATTTGAGAATTATTAGACTAATGGAGGAGATATCTATGTGGACTATTTTTCATCAGTCCTTTTTCCTGCATGATTTATTAGAGATAAATTCTTCTAAAATTCAATAAGATATTTCATAGGTAAGGAAAAAACAAACAAACCAGGAGTTAAGGACTAGACCTCACATGCAGTTGTGTCCACTGAGATAAGAACTAAAAGTTGATGAGCTCACTGTCTTAATTTTTTCCTCTTCTAACTCATTTTGTACAAAGACAACCAATTCATGTGTGTTGATTTTATGCCCCACCACCTAAACTGATACATTGTTTCAGTTAGTTTTTCTGTTTTTCCATGGAATCTTGAGGGTTGTCTGAGTATATTATGCCATCTACAAATAACAATAGCTTTACTTCTACTTTCTGAATTTGGACTATTTTTATATATTTTTAATTTTTTTAATTTGACTGCACATTTATATATACATATATTTTTGAGATAATTGTCTACCCCAGGGTTCTCTCATCACCTTGTCACTCATGAAGCATCTTTATTTTTTGTGCCCTTCCCCTCCCTCAATTTTACCCTCCTTCCCCTCTCTTGCTCTATGCTTCAATTATACTGGCATTTTTAAATTTTTCTTGTCCATTTGTTTGTTTGTTTCCCAATGATCTTCATGTCAGTGAGACCATTCTGTATTTCTCTTTTTCTTTCTGGCTTATTTCCGCTAACATGATTCCTTCTAACTCCATCCATGTTGCTGCGAATGACGTAAATTTGTTTTCTTTGATTGCTGAATAGCATTCCATTGTGTAAACATACCACCTCTTTTTCCACCATTCATCAGTTTGAGGGCATTTGGGTTGTTTCCACGTCCTGGCAATTGTAAATAGTGCTGCAATAAACATACGAATGCAAGTATCCTTGTGAATTAGTGTTTTGTTTCCTTTGGATTCCCAGTAGTGGAATTGCTGGGTCAAAATGTAGCTCCATTTTCAGTAGTTATGAGTGTTCTCCACACAGCCTTTCATAGTGACTGGACCAGTTTGCATTCCCACCAGCAATGTAAGAGTGTTCCTTTCCACATCTAAGCCAGCATTTCTTGTTGGCCCCCTCTTTTTTTATATAGACCATTCTTAAGGTGTCAGAGGGTATCTCAGTATGGTTTTGACTTGCATTTCTCTGATATTTAGTGATGTGGAGCATTATTCCATATGCTTATTGACCATTTGTATTTCCTTGTTGGAGAAATGTCTAGTTCTTCTCATTTTTTTAATTGGGGTTTTTGCTTTGTTTTTGATGAGCTATGTGAGCTCTTTGTGGATCTTTGTTATCAGACCCTTATCAATTGTATGGAGGGCAAAAATTTTCTTCCAGTCAGTTGGGTCTCTTTTTGTTTTGGTTGTTGTCTCTTTTGCTGTACAGAAGCTTTTTAGTTTGATGTAGTACCATCTGTTTATGTTTGTTTTCATTTTTTTTGCCAGCTGTAGATATGTCCAGAAATGAATTTCTGAAGTGTAAATCATGGAGGGTTTTGCTCTGGTTTTCCTCTATGTATTTTATGGTTTCGGGTCTTACATCCAAGTCTTTTACCCATTTGGAGTTGATCTTTGTTCATGGTATGAGGGAGTTGTCCTTGCTCATTTTTTTGCATGTAGTGGTCCAAATCTCTCAGCAACATTTATTGAAGAATCTGTCCTTGTTCCAATGTAAGCTCTTTACCCCTTTGTCAAAAATTTGTTGACATTTGATATGTGGTTTTATTTCTGGGTATTCAATTCTGATCCATTAGTCGGATAGTCTGTTTTTGTTCCAGTACGATGCTGATTTAATTATGATGGCTCTGTAGTACAATTTGAAGTCTGGGAATGTAATACCTCCATTCCCTTTTGTTTTGGTCAAGAGGGTTTTGGATATTCATGTTCTTTTGTTGTTCCATATAAATTTTATTAATTTTTGTTCTCTTTAAAGAATGTCATTGGAATTTTTATTGGAATTTCATTGAATCTATAGATTGCTTTTGGTAGCATGGCCATTTTGATAATGTTAAGTCTTCCAACCCATGAGCAGGTAATATCTTTCCATTTTTTAATGTCTTCTTCTGTTTATTTTATAAATGTTTCATAGTTTTCTTAGTATAGATCTTTCACTTCTTTTGTTACTTTTATTCCCAGGTATTTTACTTTTATATTTGTTCTTGCCTAATTGCCCTAGCTAGAACTTCAATTGCTATGTTGACTAGCAATGGTGAAAGAAAACATGCTTGTGTCATACCAGATCTTAGAGCAGTTTTCAGATTTCACCCATGAGAATATTACTACATATGGGCTTATTGTAAAGGGCTTGTATTATGCAAAGGTATATTCCATTTATCCCCAGTATTTCAAGGGTTTTCATCATAAATAGATGTAGGATCCTATCAAATTCTTTACCCCATCTATTGGTATGATCATATATGATCACTTGTACCTTTCCTTCTATTGATGTGGTGAATTATGTTGACTGATTTTCACATGATCAACTATCCTTTTGTTCCTGGTATGATTCCTACTTGTCATGTATATAATCCTTTTAATGCATTGTTGGACTAAGTTTGCTAGGATTTTATTCAGGATTTTTATTCATTAGGGAGAGTCACCTATAGTTTTCTTTTTTTGTGTAGTCTTTGTTTGGTTTTGATATCAGAGAAGTTTTGGTCTCATAGAAGGTATTTTGAAATATTTCTTCTTTTTTGATTTCTTCAAAGAGTTTGAGTAAGATAGCCATTAGTTCCTCTTAAAAATTTGGTAGAATTCTAGCCGGGCATGGAGGCTCGTACCTGAAAGCTTCAGCCTATGAAGCGGCCAGGGCTAGGGATCGCGGTTTGAATCCCGCCTGGGGCCCATAGCGAGACCTAATTCCAAAAAAATAGCTGGGTGTGGTGGTGTGCGCCTGTAATCCCAGCTACCTGGGAAGCTGAGGCTGGGGATTGCTTGAGTCTGTGGTAACCCGGGAAATGAGAGCCTGCGGTTCCACAGGCAAAAATAGTGAGACCTAGTCTCAAAAAAAAAAAAAAAAAATTGGTAGAACTTACTTATGAATCCATCAGATCGTGGACTCTCACTTTTTGGGAGGGTGTTTTGATGACTGTTTCAATTTCCTTGCTTGTAATTGGTTTGTTCAGAGTTTCCATAGTGATCCCATTTACAATTACATTAAAAAAAAAGGGTAAACATAAGGATGTAAAATACCTATACAAAGACAACTACAAGACATTGCTGAAAGAAATAAACAATAACACAAAGAAATGAACTGAAGGGAATCAACATTGTCAAAATGGCGATTTTACTCAAAAGCAATATACAGATTCAGCATAATCTCAACACAGTTATCAAATGTATGTTTCAAAGAGTTGGAGCAAATATTACTGAAGTTCATACAGTATCACAAAAAAAATCCTAAAGAGCACAAGCAATCCTGACAAAGAAGCAAAATGGAGATATCATACTTCCAGACCTCAAGCTATATTAGAAAAGGTCCAATAATTAAAACAGCCTGGTTCTTGAACAAAAACAGACATAAAACATCAGTGGAACAGAAGTGAGAGCCCAAAATAAATCCACATTATCTATGGAAAGTTACTCTATGACAAGGCAGCCAAAAACATAGTTTGAATAAATGTCAGCCTCTTAATTAAATGGTGTTGGGAAAACTGTACAACTATGTATAAAGGACTTAAACTAGACCACAACCTCACAACATACACCAAAATCAACTCAAATGGATCAAAGACTTAGATGTATAACCTGAAATGATAAAATAGAAGAAAATGCAAAGCATTTTATGACATAAACTTTAGTGGTGTCTTTAATGATTCATCCCCAACAGCAAGTAAAACAAGAGAACATAAACAGCTGGAGCCACATAAAACAAAAAAGCTTCTATACAGCAAAAGAAACCATAACTAATACAAAAACTCACCCTATTGAATGGAGAAAAGTATTTGCATACCATACATCTGACAAAGTTTGATATCAAAAATACACTAAGAATTTATAAAACTTTACCAAAAAAAATACTAGACAGATATCTCTTTAAAGAAGATAATACAATGGCCAACAGACACATGAAAAAAATGTTCACAGTCACTTATTGTTAGAGAAGTGCACATCAAGACCACAATGAGATACCATTTGCACCTGTGAGAATGGCACATATCAAAAAGATCAAAAACAAGAAATGCTAGAGAGGATGTGGAGAAAAGGAACCCCTCCTACACTGCTGGTGGGAATGTAAATGGGCCCAGCCCTTATGGAGAGCGGAAGGAGGTGTTTCAGCATTAACATGGATCTGCCATTTGACCCATATTACACTCCTAAGTATCTAACAAAAATTTCAAAAACAGTAATTTGAAAGAAAGCTCACACTCTTGTTTATTATAATGATACTCTACCTAAACTATGGAAACAACCTAGGTGTCCAAGAACAGAAGAGATTAAGAAAATGTGGTATATATACACAAGGGAATACTATTCTGTGATCAAAAAAGACAAATTCATGCCATTTGCAGCAACATAATGAAGCTTGAACAGATAGTGCTAAGTGATATAAGTCAGAAAGAGTACAGGAAAGCTGATAGTGGGCAAACAATGTTAGTAATACCTGATGGGAATACTCCAATGTAACCCCAGTTAGAAATAATTTATAAATTGATTGCTAGTTAAAGTAAGAATGCTTCAATTTTTTTCAAAAATAATTCTTGATATCACCCCAAATTCTCTCTTTATAGTAAACGTCTTCACCTTAACTTCTAACTACTATTCCTTCTACTTAACTTATTCTTGCTCCAAACTTTGTTCTTATTATTGCCATAGCACTTACGTTCTAAAGTTAAAATGCTACTAATTTTTACCTGTTTATTGCCTGTCATTTCATCCACTATAAGTTTCCAAGTCAGGAACAATTTCTGTTGTAGTTACCATGTTGCAAGTACTGAAACATCTGCTCAAAATTAATGAACAAATGAATATTTAATATTTTCATGTTAAAAATAGGCCTATAAAAGATTTTATCATTTCTACACTGCTTTACAACAAAGTACGTGATTTAGAGGAATAGAGTCACATCTCTCAGAAAAAAAGTTACCACACTACACCCACCATCACACCACATGAACATATGAAATTTTTGAAACATATTCCTTATTTTCAGGTGGGTATACCTGAAATATTTTTGAGCATCAGTCCATCCCAAATTCCATTATGAACACTGCTCCATTTCTTAGCTTCACAACATTCCAAACTAGGGAAGGCTTGAATGATGGGGACACTGATAGGATAGGTTCAGGGACAGGGTATGTCTCAAGAAGATGTACAGATGCGTCGTTCACAACCTTATTTTTCTATTTGGTAACAAAAAAGCAGAAGTTTGACATTTTGTTTTATAGACCACAGAAAACTACTGATGACCTCAGCTAAAAAACTACGTTCTTCAGAATCCCTTGGAATAATCAAGCAGAAGTGATTGTACGTTCCTTCCAGGAATGCTCTGAGAGGCTGGTGACTCAGCTGGGAAAAGAGCATTTCTACCCTTTCCACCTTCCTGTTTCTTTCTTCTGCAGAGAAGACAGCTGCAATGTGACAAAAGACTCACACATGTAATGTAAAGGACGAGAGTTACACAAAGAAACTGGAGACATGGAACAGGAGTCTGGCTCACTTATTGCAACATCCAGTTACCATACTAAGCCCTAGGTTGCCACTGTTGAATTTTTTTAAAAAAATATTCTGCCACCATTATTTTGTTCCTTTCTATCCTATTCAACCGAACCCATCCCTAATTCTACAGCATTAAAAGAGGTACTACTAAATAATCACCGTTATCAACAGAGTCCATACCATTATGTTATAATCATTGTATTTAAATACCATATACTTTTTTTTAACAAAGCCTTTAACATGTTTGACTCATCTGTCATTTTAATCTTTAAAATACCTCTCTTCAATTAGTTAAAGTGGATATGGCTTTACCCATTTAACAGGTGCGAAAATAAGATTAAGGGTGCCAAGAGAGTGGAAAGAAAATATGACTGAGTCACTTATCCAAATTTCTAGCTGGTAAATGAGAACACAAATCATCTAAATTTCAATCAAGGCTTGTTTCCAGGAGAACATGTGGACAATTGCTAAAATATGTTAAAGTTTCAAGAATTCCTATATATGCCTTTCAATGAGATTTGTGATCTAGTTACATTTTTTCCTACATACACCTTTCAATGAGATTTCTGATCTAGTTACAGATTTTCTTTATTCCTCTTAAAATAAAGTTTTAAATGTGAATAAGAAAGATGGCATATACACTTCTATCATCAAGTGATTATCAAATATTTTTATAAATTCTGAAATCTCTTTAATAGCTTAGTATTTTGATTATTGCATCCAGGTATTAGTTCCTCTTTGTAACAGTGAAAGAGGACTCCTTCTCTTGTACCAGATATTAGAGGAAAAATTTTCAGGTTGTCAATACTTAGAATGATGTTAACTCTCGGTTTGTTATATATGGCCTTAATTATACTGAGAAATGTTCTGTTTACAGCTTTTGAGGGTTTTCATCATAATGAATGATGCAGCCGAATCATAAGCATTCTTTAAATCATAAGCTAAAAATCTTTGAAGGTGTAACTTACAATGCTCAGAACTTTCAAACACATTTCATACAAAGAATCCTACGTAAAGCTGTCTGAAAAAGACCTCTATTTCATTCTACTTGCGTATAAGTACTGCTTAATCTATGTGATAGTTATAAAATAAATTTGCTATATTTCAGTTTTTGCTTATGTATAGTAAACACAAGTAGATCTTTTGGAACCTAGTATCCTTTATTAGATTGTAATATTGGCTGTTTTTTTAAAAAGGTTAAAATGAATATATTCTAAGCAGACATAATTCAAAATTGTAGAGATATTATTCAGAAATACTTTTTATTCTTGGAAATAAGTAATCTTTTATAGCAAGAAAGTGTATATTCTAGTATTTTTAGCAATTACAAAAACATGTCTACAATTCAATTCTGACCTCTACCCATTTCATTTCCCTCTTTCCCTCAAGGCAATACTATTTCATCTAAACCTTAAAATTTTTAAAGAATTTTAAAGATTTTAGATTCAAGGAATAATTGTATGTTTGGTAGACATGCATTGTCTACCAGACAAATTAGTCCTAGAGAACTAATTTGCCTATTTTTATATAATAGCAGTTCATGCCATTGCTCACAAGAACATCAACAGAAGTCAATGATTCAGACTGAACTAGTGATGACAACAAAGTTTGTCTGTTGCCACCAGTAAATTCTAAAATCAGTTTTTACTTCTGAATAAATAGTCCTTTAAAAATGTATTTTTGGAAAAGCCAGTCATTTTTTTCACACAATAAAGCTAGTCAATCTTTGAGTATGTCTCAGTATGTTCATATCTAAATCAAGCTGCCCCCATTTCCTTAAAATAATTGGGGAGCAATTTTATTACATTATTGGGTCCATAAGAGCAAGTTATAATAAAGCTCCATATATAACTGTTTCAATGGAAATCTTTAAACTGTATGCTCTTAGTATTTGATACCTACATAAAATAGAACAAAAAACTTTACACGACAGACTAAAAAAAATCTAGTTATGGGCAGAACAATTTACAAGAAAGTTAGAAAATTTGAAGGATATTTAGAGCAGAGTCATTTGAATTATTAAAAGGTTGAAAAAAAATCTTCAAATTTCCTGAGATAGTGAAACAGTTGTTTCTTATTGCTTTATACTTAAGCCTATTTCACCCAATGTATGAGAAATTAAGAGCACAAACTCTTTTCATTCTCTGGATTTTCATAAAAGAAGACAATAAGGTCAATTTAAAATTGACAGAACATTTCAATACAAAGAATCCTCCATATGCTATGAGATAAATGTATTATTGTGAGATTCCTATCATTTGTTACCCAAATTTTTCTTTTAAAGAACTGTCTCCATGGACTATTGGATTTTAGATTTAACTTTAGAGCCCCTATGTAGACACAAATAACTGTCATAATATTTGGAATCAAGACTCCTTTGTTTTCCTATTTGACATTCAACAGAATGCGATCTTAGTTATATCTTGAATACTATTCAAGTAATAACTCATTGTATCACAACATTTATTATTGCTGACCTAGACCTTAATTCATTTGTTTTTATCCCTAATAGATTTCATTTATTATCTTTTGGAAAAACATAATGTGTTTCCTCCTATATTCACTCAGCACTACTGCTGTGTACAATGTGTGTGTGTGTGTGTGTGTGTATGTGTGTGTGTGTGTGTGTGAGTGCATAATGGAACACTACTAAAGTATAAAAAAAAACGAAAACTTGCCATTCGCAACAACATAGATGGAACCACTTAGCAAAATAAGCAGAGGGAGAAAGACAAATATTGAATGATTTCACACATGTGGAATATAGAGAGATATAAAGGACATGACAAAACTAAACTAAAACAAACCATAGAAATGTGACTGCAAAATCAAAGGTACTAGAGAGATAGGAAAGATTAGGGTGAAGTAAAGGGGGGAGGGAGTCCAATGGTTTATGGTAAAGTATTACAGGCACCTTGATGGTGATGAGTGTGATGAACCGAGATACACTGAGGAGGTGTGAACTTGTTCCCCTAAATTATACATGGTGTTGTAAACCGATGCTACTTCAATGAGAGAATAAAATTAAAAGCCTATTTGTTTTAAACAGTTTAAAAAAAAGGAAAGAAATCCTGTTGTTGTCTATGAATTATAATCATGCATCTATCTTCTAATGTCAGAAAACACCCTGAAATGTCCTATTTGAAGTTTTCTTAAAAATCAGATTTAAAAAAGGCTCTCCTAGCCTGTAAGCTTCAGCCTATGAAGTGTCTGGGGCTAGGGATCGCAGATCAAGTCCTGCTCGGGGCAACAAAGTGAGATCCAGTATCAAAAATATAGCTGGGCATGGTGCACGCCTGTAATCCCAGCTACCTGGGAAGCTGAGGCTGGGGGTTGCTTGAGTCTGTGGTACCCTGGGCAATGTAAGCCTGTGGTTCCATGGGCAAAAATAGTGATATGTAGTCTCAAAAAAAAAAAAAGAATAAGAAATGTTCATCTATTATAGCACATTACACATTTACTTACAATATATGAAGATACCTAAATCTTGGTGCTGAACCCCACCTTTTAGGAACTATTAAGTACTTTGTATTGAGCTGAGTTAAGATGGGGCAGCAAGAACAGGGAGTCTGAAAGCCAGGTGTTCAGTTGTCACAGCAGTCCCCTTCCCCTCCATCCCCCCAACAGCACCACATCCTGGCACCCACATACCAGGTTTGTTTTCAGTGGTCTCTCCCTGATCAGAACCACCTTGGAGCCCATCTACTTCTACCTAAAATTGGCTGGGGGAGCAACAGCAGGAACAAGACATGCATCAGGCTGCTGTTGCTGAATATGTGCAGCCTCCAGGGTTAAACTTGTGGTGTGATCCATTTGGCAGGAAGTGAGAGGGCTTTCACCAATTCTGATTATGAAAGTAGACATGCTCATGATTTGGATCCTGCAGCAAGTACAATGAATCATCTCACTGTGTAATGAAGACTGGAGAAGTCGCTGCACTGCTGTAAAAAGAGTACTGTATATAAGAATTCCTATTTCTCTTTTTAGGTTTTGTAAGAACCCTGGAACAAATCCCGCTATTAGGAAGGTCTTCATATTTCTGTTTACTTTCTAAAAATGATGCTTTCTCATCCAGCTATGTTTAGCAGGGATCTACTTATCATTTAGCCTTTACTACTTATCCAACAGAGCTGTGAAAACAATATACCAACCAACAGATTAGAAATGATCCAAGGCTGTCTTGTCATCATCAAATAGGAAATTTGAGTGAAGGATTACCATATCAAATAGTCACACTGGGCTCTTTGATAGTGTTAAAGGTGATAAAACTTCCTTGAGGACAAGATATCTTGCACTTTTCAAGAATAAACTCTGAAACTCAACTATGCTGTTAAAGGCTGCTCTGTGTTAGGAGACAGATGTATATTAAGTAAACCAAACTACTGCACATGTAGAGTAGAAATCAAGCTGAATTAACAGAAGTCAGTGTGTAGATTATAGTAGCAGCACTAGAAGTGGGTAGGGAGGGATTCTATACTTCCAAAAGACTAATAATAATGTTAACCAACATTGCCTTAATTAAATTAGTATATAAATAATAGAGATAAAATGAGTTATTCTTCACAGTGGTGGGTAAAGTTTTTGTAAACCTTATAAACTCATTAAATAACACTAAACTCATAAACTCATTAAATTATACTAAAAACACCTATCAAGTACAATGATTCCCTAATTAACATTAATTCTCTGGAATTTCACGATATATATAAGTATAAATAATTTAAGGCTGGGCACGGTGGCTTGTGCCTGTAAACTTCAGCCTATGGAGCGGCTGGGGCTAGGGATCCTGGTTCAAGTCCCACGTGGGGCACGTAGCGAGACCTAGTTCCAAAAAAATAGCTGGGCGTGGTGGCGCGTGCCTGTAATCCCAACTACCTGGGAAGCTGAGGCTGGGGATTGCTTGAGTCTGTGGTACCCCAGGCAACGTGAGCCTGCGGTTCCACAGGCAAAAATAGCGAGACCTAATCTCAAAAAAAAAAAAAAATCACTATTCTCTCTCCTTTCACAAACTGACATTTGACAACTCTTTTACTTGAAAAGTAGAACTTCAGGAAATGGAGTTTTGGCTAAAGCTTGAGTTCAGGTCAAAAAGTTATAGTTCTTAAAATTCACAAAACACATAAACACACATACACCAAACTGTTGACCAAATTTTCTTCTGTGAGTTTCCCACAATACCCTAAAAAATATCAGACAAACAGGCGTCAGTATGATTAATTTTAATGATTACTTAATTTTTTTCCCTACACACAGTGACCTCTAGAAGCTCTGAGTTCAATTGAATATGCATAGTCACTTCAATTAGCTGAAATGTTTATAAATAAATGATATCTTTTCTCCATTAACATGTCTTCATCTTGACCTCCAAGAGTGGATTGTATGGGTAATCTCAGATGACTAATTTTTCCTTTCATTAACCCACTACAAGAAGCAAAGAAATTTGGAAAGACAGAAATATTTTCAGATGTACACAAATTTAGGCACTACTGCAAAGAACAAATTTCTACTAAACTTAATGCAAACTTTCCTATCTATGAGTTTCCATTTTTTGTCATTAAGTATAAAGTCTAATACACAATGACAATGAATATGTAAAATTTAAAGATTAAAAGATACTCCAATGGTTATCTTATTTTACTTCCATAATGAATTCATAGCTTATATATTATCATGCTTATAATACTCGGATTTAGGGGAGAAAGTATACCGCCCAAATCTCACTGATAGAAAATAGTTCACTAACTCATCTTTGCACCCTGGCACTTGACCACAATAATGGAGAATGTACATGTAAATGCATGTGATATGGTCTACAGACACACATTGAGGTCTATTTTTAAATATGACAGATTTCACAAAGTTCCAGCTTATTTAAAGAAAAATTCTGTGCTGGTCATAGACTCTGATCAGGCATTTCAAGCAAAATCAAATAGTACCAGTATACCCCACTAATGGGTTTCATCTATAAATTAGGTCAACTAGCAAAATGTTTCCTTTTTCTACATCACCTCTGGAGTATTTTCTTTTTATACATCACCTCTAGGGGTGAGGGGAAGACATTTATTCGTTTATGCAGTATTTATAGTTTTAAAAATAATTCATTCAATTTAATAAATAATTAATTTTACATAGGATTTAGTTTTACTGATCACATACCAATACTAATTCCTTATAAAAATAAATGCTCGATTATGTATTAGTTAATTAACAGCAGTTTGCTACAATAAACTCTTAAAGTTCCATGATCAAAGCAGTCTATGTTCTCAATTGTAGAAAGGCCAGACATGGGTGTTCTTGGCAGGTTGTTTTCTGCATGTGATGCCTCAAAGACTTAGGAAACTTCCATTTTACAATTCTTTCATCAGTTGGGGCCCTATTTGCCTCTGCCTGATTTGGTAGAAAGAAGAGAAATCTTCGAGAACATACCCTTGATGAAGTTTCTGGAAGGCAACAATGGCAAGTACTCTTACTTCTCCCACTCCCACGGAAATGTAAAGGGAGATAAATGCTCAACTCAGCAGCTTCTTGCCAAATACAGTTCTGCACTGTGGCAAGGAAATGGTGAATTTTGGTTGTTAGCTGGCACCAACTATGAAAAGGCATAAAATTTACTTTCTTTTAGCCCATTACATAATGATTTATATCTTATTTTATGTGGAACACCTAAAGTCAGGAGGCTAGATAAATATACATGGAAAGCAATTTGAATTAAGTTTCTTGCCTATGTGCAAAATATTACTTTTTTCCCTCAGAATTAATTTCATATCTATAAAATAATTATAGCATTGAGTATCCAAGAAGTCATACTTGGAAACTATTGAAAGAATTTTATAAAACAAAAGAAAGGTAATACAATTCTGAATGTCCTTTCCAAAGCATCTTACCTCTTATGGTTTTTAACTTTCTTCATGGGTTTGCAAGATTATTAGAGAAAAACACTAAGAACCAGTCACTTTACCATGTGTGATCTGGAGATGATAACATGGTGGTTTTTTTATTAAATAGAGCTAATAAAACACAGCACAAGGAGTACTTAAATACTAACATAATGTGTAATGCCATGTATTAATATTATTTCCTGTGATATGAAATGTGAACTTTTTTAAACAAGAGATTAAGATCTGCAATCAATTTAAAAAATTAAATAAAGTAAAAATAGAGGGGTAGGAAGGTCAAAAGGAGGAGGGCAGGACACAAAAGACAGATCATTCACTGGTGATAAAGTGATAGGAGAACCTCGAGGCAGACAATGATGTAATATATATATATATATGTATACACACGTGTATATATACACACACGTGTGTATACATATATATATACACACGTACACAGAGAGATATGTATAATGAATAAAAAATAAAGTAAAAATAAAAAATAAATAAAATAAAGTAAAAATAAATAAACACAAAAAATAACTTCCTTATAATTTCATTTTCACTTTTGTTATGATAAAAGATTATTTTATCCTAGTTCCATTTTATTCTGTTTCTAGCAACATAAATTGGAACCTCAATCTCTAAGGTGGTTTGTACGAATGTTAAATCAAGAAACCTGAGTAGATTATATTTTTATGAACTTTATATAAATGTCTCCTGGCTTCAACCTCCTTTGGGCATAAACCTTCTATTAGGAGGATTCACCATGCAAATGGGCTGAGGAATGGAGTTTTGAAGTGTAATGTTTATGGAAACTAGGGAAATGGAAACAATGGAAATGCTGTGCAGAGAGGCTCTATTCATCGGATACATGCTGTTCAGTAGCATGTGTGGTAGGGAAAGTAAGAACAAGAGGAGGTGAGCTTGCTACTAAATCTAGATTATACATTCATTATATGTGTGTATGTGTTTAATGTAAATATACTTTGCATACTTTTAATCCATAACATGTGATTTCTCATTTGTGGAATCAAGTTTATGATCTTAATTTGATTTGGACATTTTTAGCAAAGGCTCTTATATTTTTGTTATAATCTCATACTGAAATTGTGTTCAGTGGTCAAATAGCTTATTGTATGTGGGATAAACTAAAGGAAAAAAAAACTCAGCTATTAGCTTGTCCACCTGGCACAGACTCAGAGAAAGAACCAATAGGTTTATTTGAATAAGTGGTTTATATTATAGAGTCTGAGACCACCCACACAAAGCATTTGTCTAACTTAACCCACGTGGTACACATGTGCATGTGAACACTTAGCAAAGCATACTCATATACAATGTGCCATTGGATACAGGTACTGTGTTTTTATAACTGTTTCATAACATTTAAGTTCTATAACTTGTTAATTCATTGAGACATAAATGCTCATATGATTCAATAACACTACTATATAAATATATTTTTAATTGGTCACTAATATGATGGCAGACTTTTTTTTTCAAATTACTTTTCTCTTTTAACATCTTTCATTTAAAATATCTATCGATACATAGTCTGTTTTGCTTAAGAACTTATGCTATAATCCAGAAGCCTCACACAGTGTGACGACATAATTTGAAAAATGTGTTCCAGATTTACAGTTGGAATCAATCAAATCAAAGCTTTCTTTCAAATCTGATGCTTTGTCTATTATGTGAAACCACTGAAAATCGAAAAGTGAAAATGAAAGCAATTAGTTTTAAAAGCATAGCTGAATATCCTCTGCCTTAATTTGGGATTTCTGGGTTGCTTCAATATACAGTGCCACAGTTATTATTCTATGAGACAAGGATGAAGACTTTTGGTTCTAATATTTTTGAAAAAAAGATCTATTTTGCTTATTAGTTTTCTTTCTCATACTCATAAGATTGTAGAACTGGGGTCTAATATTATCAAAGCTCAATCTTTATGTCTTTGAGCAATTTATTTCTCAGCATTAAATCTTGACTAACTCATGGGTTCATAATACCTCCTTCATGAGAGTAGTTGTAAAGATGAAAGAAATATTTGTTTCATTTTTTTGGTAGAAAATATATGCTTTTCTAGGGTGTCCCAACTTGAGTCTATGAATACATTAGTCTTATTATATATAGGAAATTTCAGTGTATCCTACAGAAGTCTTTCTGCAATGGGACTGGCAACCCCAGAAGAGTTCTTGTTTTAATAGAAAAGGTAGCCCAAACTGGAGAGCTCTTAAAGAAAACTTGGCTACTGGGGCTGAGAAGTGATTCTGAGTAAATAAGATGATGTTTTCCCCTGTCTGTTGCTCTAGCATATAGAAGACAGGAAAGACACAAATCCAAGAGCATCTTTCCTAATATCTTGATTAAGACAATAGAAGAACATCATTTCTTTGATGATCAACAATGATGTCTTTCCTGTTCTTTAAGAGCTTCAATAGTCTAGTCGTCATGGATACCAGAAGGGACAACTAAGTACCCAGCAGGTGCTGGGAGCCAGAGCAGCTCAGCAGTGTTGAGTGAGGGAGGGGGAGTCCCAGAAAAACTAGACAGACTCTAATCAGTGGTCTGAATCCTCTTATCAGCAACCAGGGGCAAGGTCAAGATCTTATCATTCATGTGATGATCTATTCCTATGTGCAAGCGATACATGGGGAGAAACTCAAATAAAAAAGCACACTGTCATATGAGCAATGATTTTTTTTTAAAATTCATATTATGTGCTCTCAAAGACTAAAAATTTCTGTAAAAAAGGATGTGAAAATTTTCAAGTTATATTGCCACACAGTTTTGCTTTTTTTCTCAAAAAAAAAAAAAAAGGGATGTGAGAAACCTTGCCAAAACACATGTTGGACATATGAGAACTTTTTTTTTAAAGAGCAGAAATATCTACATTTTTTCATTCCCCCCCCCAGAATTCTCCCAAATATCTATAGTTTTCACATTCACTAAACCTTATAACTAAGATACTAAATAATTATAATTTAAAAAATATTTTAATGAAAAAAAAGTCCAAGGATTTTGGAAACAAATGCTGCCAAAAAAAAAAAAATCCAATGCTCACTTTCTGGTTTTCTTTCCCACACTGCATATAAAACAGAGGATGAATTGTACACTTCCTCAAGTGCATGTCTCCACACCAACAGAGACACTACAGTCAGTTTTTTTTTTCTTTTTTAAGGTGGTATGGTATAAGGTAAATCATGAGCTCTTGGAATCTATCTCTGATCCTTTCACTTAACTGTGATAGTCAATGAACTGTTTAACTTCATAAAGTAAAAGATTACAAAACTAGATGACCACTGTGCAGCATCAAGTCCAGTGTCTGGCACAGCAGCAGTTCAGTTGGCACTGGTAATTCTTTTCCATTCTCTACAATACTTGCACTCTCCCCATCCATTTCAAACAAATAGACATTTCGATTCCATTTATCCACAGGTGGAATAGCAAAATGATAAAGAAGTCACTGCAAAGATATCTATTATGGCAACAATTTTGTAAATTCTCAGGCCCTCATTTTTCTCATCTATGATGTGGAGATTAGAGTACCTTCCACATAGCGTTTTATGGAAACTAAGGAGACTAAGTCATGTGAAATGTTTAGAAGAGTGGTTGTTAGAATATGGGCTCCATGAAAACTTTTGTTCACTCCTATTTCCCCAATACATGAAACAGTATCTGTAACATAGTCAATGCAAAGCAAAATATTTTTAATAAATTAATATGTGCAGTAACATGCCTTCCTTTGATCAACTCAAGCTATCTCTTTACGAATTGTGGAAACTAAGTGGGGGTGTGCTGTGCAAGGATATTTTTTAAAATGCAGCCTACACAAAGGTAAGCTAACTCCCCAAGGCTCCCCATCATTTGAATGCATTTTCCCTGGTGTTTGATCACATCCCTCTATAAAAATATACTTGCTCACCTTGCATAAGTTGAGATGTTTCAACATGTATCCCTGCTACCTCCCATCTGGGCTCAGATTGGGGGTTGCTAAATATTCTGTTGTGTCACATATTCTGTTGTGTCAGATAAATAAACCTCAATAAATGATGCATGATCAGGCACTGCAACCTGCAAGGGAGTTCTTGGACCCACATGCTCTCTTGAATCCAAAAAGAGCATGGTTAGAACCATGAGATACCAGATTGTGAGGTCACTAGAGTGAAGACATATCACAGAATAACATTTACAAGATTTCTGATGCAGGGGGCTAAAATTCCCTTCCAGAGATACTTTCGATCTGAGCAATGAGCCCTCTTCTTTTCCAATAGGGGAGGAAAGCCACAGATAGGAGGCAGCGGCACCATGGTGAACTGTGAACCAAGAGAGAGGAGATGAGCCAGACCAACCATCTGCTGAGGTCTGTACTTGGGAACTTACCCGCTGCCAATGGCTGAGAGATGGTCTCCCAATGCAAGCTGCCAGAACTATAAGGCTAAGAAGCAGCACAATGGAACAGACATTGGAAGGAATGGAAGAGACAGCCCAAGAACAAGGAGACTCTGAAACCAGAGATCATAAGGGTTCAAAGAAAAAGAGACAGTCTCCTTAACTACAGGGAATGCCACAATGAAAAAGCCTGGAGACCACTCCACACAACTGCCTGCCCTAAGGAAGTCTTCCGACATTCTCAAAAGGACCACCTGCTCCACCATTATTCCTGGAGATTTGGTCAACCTGGTCTGCAGTCCCCCAGGAATGGTGCTTCACCCAGGAGGACACTGCCCCAGAAAAGAAAATGAAGAGACCAATTGGCTAATCATCGACCAACAACTGGCAGCAAGGGTGGAAATGGAGTGACCAGAGAGCGGGACTAGGAGAAGGGGAGGAGAGAGGACCTAAGGGGAACAATAACTTTACGAACATGAGCTATGTACACAAACAATAAAAAAACATTTTATGGATAAATAAAAATGAAATAAATGATGCATGAGAGAACAATTAACTTTCACAGTGCTTTGAATATAAACATATTACAAGAAGTTCTCTTTTATAAAAGCTCACTATTTTTAATCTTAAGCATTTATAAATTCCAGAATTATTTACAATGATGTAAAAAATATATATATATACATGTATATAAACAACAAAAATGAATTAATAAAAAATGAAGGAAAAATTAATTAATTAAATTCCAGAATTAGATCTAGTATAACTAGAGTATGGTTGAGGATTTTCTTTGATGTCTTCTCACATACTTGCAGTTAGATTTTATTTATTTTTTATTTTTTTAATAATTAATGTTTTTTAGTTTTTAGATTTTGTACAATACATGATTGCATAATTGTTGATCCCCATGGAATTACCCCACCCTACCACACCCCCTCTGGTCTCTTTGCCTCCTTTCTTTTTGTTGTTTGTCCATGTTTAGCCCTTTAGTTTTTTTTTTTTTTTTAATCTTCACTGGTCATTCCGAGTGCCTTTGGTTTGTATCCATGCTTCTTGTTTTTTGGTGGCTGTAAACTGTTATATTAATACTAAATTATTCCATGAAAATCTATACAGCCTGAGTTAGATAGTTTTCCCCTATGCTTGTAAAGATAATCCCTTAATTTCAAACAAACTAAATTCTACTGAAATGGTGCTCAAAATAAAGATAGCCTCTTCAATAAATGGTGCTGGGAAAACTGAATCAAGACATACAAAAAAATGGACCAGGATAACTCCTTCACACTTTGTACAAAAATCAACTCAAAATGGATAAAAGACTTGGATGTAAAACCTGAAACCATAAAATACATAGAGGAAAACCTGGGCAAAACCCTCCATGAATTACACGTCAGAAATCCATTTCAGGACACATCTACAGCTGGCAAAAAAAAATGAAGGAAAACATAAACAAATGGGACTACACAAACTAAATATCTGTACAGCAAAAGAGACAATAAACAAACAAAAAGAAACCCAACAGACTGGGAGAAAAATTTTTGCCCTCCATACAAGTGATAAGGGTCTGATAACAAAGATTCACAGAGAAACTCACACAACTTAACAAAAACAAAACAAAAAGCCCTGTTAAAAAATGGGAGAACTCCAAAGAGGAAATATAGATGGTCAATAGACATATTAAAAAATACCCCACAACATTAATAATGAGGGAAATGCAAATCAAAACCACCCTGAGATACCATCTTACACCAGTAAGAATGGCCCGTATTAAAAAAAAAAAGAAACAAAAAACAGTTAACAAGTGCTGGCACGGATATGTATGGAGAAAAAGGAACACACACTGTTGGTGGGAGTGCAAACTGGTCTAGCCACCATGCAAGGCTGTGTGAAAGACCCTCAAACAATTGAAAATAGAACTACCATTCAACCCAGCAATCCCACTACTGGAAATCTACCCAATGGAGACAAAAACACTAATCCATAAGGATACCTGTACACATATATGTATTGCAGCACTATTTACAATTGCCAAGATATGGAAGACAAGACAAACGCCCCAAACTGAAAAATGGTCGAAAAAGATGTGATATATTTACACAATGGAATATTATTTGGTAATCAAAGAAGAAAACCTTAAGTCATTTGCAGTAACATAGATGGAGCTAGAAGGAACCATCTTAGTGGAGATAAACCAGAGGGGGGGTGGATATTGGATGGTCTCACTTACATGAAGGAGTGAAGAGAAACAAACAACAAATAAATGGATAAGAAAAACAAACTGCCAAAAATATAGAACTGAAACATAAAGTGAGAGAGGGAGGAGGGAGGGAATGGGCACAAGAGATTGAGCTCATTCTCCGGTAATAAGGTGATGGGAGAACCTCAGGGGAGACAATGATGTAATATATATAGATAGATATATGTGCAATCAATAAAAAAAATAAAAATAATAGCAACTCTAATAGAAAAAAGTTAGAAAGTAACTAATTTACAATCACAATAAAGTTAAACAGAACAAGTTAATAAAAATATAAAATAAAATGATACTCAAAAACCCTCAATACACTATTCTTGAGAAGGCTGATATAATGAATGATAGATACATGATGTTTTTACTAAGCCAAACCAAAGAAAACCCACCCTAGTCAGCCTCTTACTGTCTTGCTTTGTTTTCTACCTCTTCCTTTGTGATGAACCAGCAAAAATTTTATTAAGAAAATAACTGGAAATGTCAGACAATATTCACTGAATGAGAAAAGCCAGATCAGCAACCAGGAGGATGTGGAAGCCAACAGTGTGTGGATATTCGAATAGCACTGTAAAGGCTCCTCTCCCCACACCAACCATGAGAAGACAATTATACAATGAAACAACTCCATTTGAAAGAATATTTATTCCTAGAAATTAAATTAGTTCTTTCCATTGCTTTGATCCCTTCCACGCTACAATGTCCCTAATGAAGACTTTGCATGATAATAATTTTCTGCTTGAAACTGACCAAGTAAAGGAAATTTTACAGTTCCTTAACTTAGCAATCAAAGATGTCTATTATGAGTCAAGCATGAGTCATGCTTTCTATCCTTGTAATAAGTTTGTCAAAGAATTACTAGATGCTTAATAGAACAAATGCAACAAACGATCTTATTTATGGTCGTATGTGCATATGTTTTAAAATGCCAGTCTCAACATTTTTAATACTTTTAAGGATTGCAAGAAAAGTTATTCTTAATCTGTGATAGTGTGGAGTTGGTAGTCTTATAAATTCTCTGATATCTTTTGCCATATGTCTCCCCTTACCATAATAGTATTGGAAATATGAACTTAAACTTTCAACTGATTTTTTTTTTTTTGAGACTAGATCTTGCTATTTTTGCCTGTGAAAGCGCAGGCTCACTTTGCCCGGGGTACCACAGACTCAAGTAATCCCCAGCCTCAGCTTTCCAGGCAGCTGGGATTACAGGCGTGCACCACCACACCCAGCTATTTTTTTTGGAACTAGGTCTCACTACATGCCCCCGGCGGGCCTCGAACCACCATCTCTGGCCCTGGCCATGACTTCCTAGGCTGCCACTTACAGGCATGCGCCACCATACCCAGCCTCTTTTAACTGATTTTTTACAAAAGAAAAACAGCTGTTTTAGAATCCTTCCACTTGAGAGGAAGAACATTTTTTCCCAAAGTTGAGGCTTAGCACTTCTAACTCTGGCTTGTCATATTTTACCAACCTGTCTATTCAGAGATTCATCACTATACACACATACACACAACACTGTGAAATAATAATCAGGCCCTATTATCGTAAATGCTCACATGACTTTCACTTAGAAGAACACATATTATTTGATCTAACAATAATTCCTCTAACTTTTTCCCAAAGTATCAACCCATGCGCATTGAGGGAGTTTGGGACACACTGACGACTCACCTGGTGAAGTGGAGCCAAAAGAGGTGATTCTTTACTTTTCTAATGAAATGGATCAACACAGAAAATCTTACCAAAGCTCTAGGCAGTCTATGTGAAAATCAATACTCTATGTTCACAAAATTTGAATATAATTCGTCTCATCTAGACTACAATTTAAGAAACCCTAATCAAGTGCCTAAAGAAGTCCTCTGTCCTTAGTCTTATAAACAACCCTCATGGGAACAGTTAATCCCCATTGTACTGATATGGGAGATACTACTATGTTCAAAAGGAAGAATTAACCAGCACACTACAGATGGTAATAATACTGATATAATCCCCCAAAGAGTTACTGAGTTACAGATGCAAATGACTTAAAATACCACTGGAAGATGATAGTTTTTCTTAATACTAACTATTGTTATTCTGGTAATAGTGCTATAAATCTCATAGTTCAATACCAACTTGAAAATTCTATCTTGCCGCATCACCTGCATCACCTGACTAACCAAAGTTAGCAAGATATTGACTCAGAAATATGAAACCAGAGGGTCTGTCCCAGAAGATAGGATAATTAGGTAGAGATAACACATATGCTAAAGCGTTAGCTAGGATACCAAATTTTGAAAAATGCAAACAGACATTCTGATAGAAAGAGATCAGTTCCCATGAAGATATTGTAACTTATCCATGATCTCATATCAGTAAGCATGCTTATACAAATATCAGGGGAAAAACATCCACTAAGAAATTTTTTTATCTTACTTTTCTTCGCTGTCTTTGATAAAATACCACATCCTCACCTAGGACCTTTCCTGGTGATGTAATATACAACTGTCATACCCCTCCCTGTTTCTAGCACAACTCATCCCTTTACCCAATGTACTAATCATCTTTGATATAGATGGAATGCTTATATCCCCTCAAAATGCCTAACAGAAAATCTGGCCCTAAATATGAGTGTATCAGGGGTGATACCTTTAGGGGAAGAATTAGGATTAGATGAGATCATGAGAGTAGACTTTCATAAATGAAACTAATGACCTTAAAAGAGTGCTTCCTATTCTCTGCTCACCTACATGTAATGATACAATGATACAAAGATAAATAGTCACTCTGACTCCTGGAGGAAGACTCTAGCCGGAATGCAACCATACTGTTACCCAGAATCTTGACTTTGAGCTTCCGCAGAATTATTATAAATAAAGTTTGTTTATAAATCAGCCATACCATTGTATTTTTATTAAAGAATCTGAATTAAGAGAGCATTTATACATATTATATTATTTACTTATTCTGTTTAATGTCTGACTATTGCTACTCAAACGCTAGCTTTAGTGCAAAAGTGTTTTTGTTTTCTTTTTCAAAATTTTTATTCGGAGCACTCAGAAAAATTTTTATGCATATTAGACCCTCATGAATAGTCGATGAGTGAACAAACACATCCAGAAGTAGGAAACACACAATCTTGATTAAGTTATTAACTAGACATTTTTTTTTAAGGTTCTACCTCTCCACTCTATCACCCTCAGTGTTGGCTTAATCCTAAAAGTAAAAACTTGTCCTTGATTTTCTAATATGAAAATACTAAAACTAATATTACTAATACTAATAGTCTTCCATTGAATTGTTAACTGGAATTGAGGGATAATAATGTAGGCAAGAAAACATTCACAGAAGATTCTAGCAGCTTGTCTTCATACTTCACTGAAAAAGATTTGATCACAAGCTAAGTAGTATTAATAAGAACTAATTTCTTTAAATATTGGAGAAATCAGGATTTCCCCTTAAAATAGCAAAAAAGGCAATGTTTCTTAATGTCTGAAATACCCAATCTGGTGTTTCAATGACAATCTGGTGTTTCAGCTTAGACAGAGGCAAATAATTGACCTACCTGATCTAATGATCTACCTCATCAAATCTCAGCTACAATGCATTACTGAAATTAGTTATAGTTAGACTACACATTTTTAAACAAGAAAACCCAATAGACTATGCTAGAGGATGGTAACTACCTTGGTGGTAGGTACAGTAAGATATATATGAAGAGGTGTGAGCTCATTGCACTAAATGCTATACAGTGTTGTAAATTAATGTTAACTCAGTAACAAAAATTAATAAACAATAAATGTATATGCTTGTAAAAATAAATAAAACAAGTTAAAACATTAGTGTCCTTAAATATTTTTTAAAAATGGAAAGCAGACTAAGGTAGCAGTTCAGGTAGAATGAACTGGACAACTCCTCATGGGAATTGACTTAGCATCATCAATCAATAGCTAAAGAAAACAAGTAGATTTATTTTTTATTTGCACCCCTTTCTCTTAACTCTGCTTGCAGAAAGAGTTTGAGTGGCAATAACCTAAATAAATCAATTTGTAAAATTAATCTTTTCAAGAATATCTACTTAGATTTAAAAATATGCTCATATTACAAAGATTAATAACCCTTGTATTGAAAATAACTATTTTGTTTCTATTGATTCTTTCAGTAGTCAACTTTAAAAATAAAAGGCAATTATTATTTTTATGAATGTGTGAAGTGATATATTAAAATATTTTATTGGTATTTATTTTGTTTGTCAATATTCTGGGTTGGTTTTTTTTGTTATTATTATTAACCAAAGGATAGCAGAAATGAAAAAAATAAAAGTTTCAAAAATTTTTTTGAAAATTCAATAATAGCACAGTTGTTATTGCTCATATATGCAACCAAGAAATGCAAGTTTTATTTTAAATGATCAATCTTCAAAGAAAAAGACTAATTTTAAATAATACAGCTTAATTTTTAAACTTTAAGAATCTATTAGTGATTATTTACTGTCTTAAACTTTACCTCTCATTTGAGTTTTATATATTTTACCTTCTTATTAACATTTATAAAAGTAGAAAAATAGCTGCCACAAACATGGTAAATGTGATATAACTCATTTTGCAAAAACTTAACATTTCTGATTCAATTCCCAAGTAGGCTAAGATGAAATTGAAATGATGAACTGAACATTTTAACATCCACAGGCTGTATCAAACTTACTTAGTATTGATGCTTTCCCCAGACATATGTAGCCTTCATATGCCTTTCAGAGTCTATGAGTAATAAATTGCATAGGATGACATACTTTAAATTTTATTAAGAATACCTCAATATTATTTACTTTTGATGCATTTGATAATGCAATGCGAGCAGGACCTCCCTGATGATTGCTTTTCACTGCTTCAACACTGCTCTGTCTGATACCCCATCTCTAGAATTTATTTGCCTTTTTCCATAATATCCATAATCTTATGTACTACATTTTCTTTTTTATTGATCATATATGTGTGTTTCTTACATGTCATATTCACCTAAGTTCTCCCACCATGGTCACCCATGAACTGTGATCATGATCCCGTGTTCATGCCTTGTGCTATATTTTCTTTACTAATTAAGAAGTTAGAGATGAAATTAGATAATTTATCTGTTCAAATCCTATAAACAAAACAGAAACCTAGCAACCAGTCAGCAGAGATTAAAATATTGACAACATATTAAATTGGTAATATTTTGCAACAGAAAACCAGTAATATCTGTTTTATTTATGGTATTTTGATTTATTTAATAGGCTCCTCAAACAAATCAGGTAATAACAAATTTCTACCTTATACAAATGTTTCCTGAGGATTTCCTGTTTAAAATACAGAGGATTTATATTCATTGACCTACCTACTTAGGAAATAAAGCAGGAAGAAGCAAAAAATTGTCAAAATATGTAGAAAGTCAAGATTTGATGATCTTCTTATATAATAACGATATGCTAATTCTATTTTTACAGATTTACTAATGATAACACCCCCCCTATCAGGCCCACAGTCAAGTGGAAACCTTTTCCGTTGTCAGCTACAAGACAATCTTTCCAAAATAAGAGCAGACCTGTTTTGTGGGTATAGTAACAATCACTAAAGAAGTTTATATAAAATATAATAAAAGAAAGATAAAGCACATGAGTGTTGTATCCATGTAAAAGTTGCATTTTCTACTAAACAAGAAAATGTCACTAAAGTGAAAATCTTCAATCATAAATAAATCATTTCTCACAAAGGAAAGTTTTCATAACAAGAAATGTGAAAATTATGAGACTCTTAACCAAGAATCCTCTTATCTTTTGACTCAGGGCACAAAAAAAAAAAAAAAAAAAAAAAAAAAAAAAAAAAAAAAAAAAAAAAAAAAAAAAAAAAAGCTGAGATATGTCCTAAAACACAAGTCAGTAAAATTTCCTGAATGCACTGACTGCAGGGACATCCTTAATGACTTAAGGCATGTTCTTCAGGGCTATTGCCTGTACTGGGGTATCAGGATCTGATCATCTGAAAGCACATGATAGAGTCACAATTACCCTTTGATCATATATTCCTATTAATGCAATTAATTTGCTAGCTAGTTCTCTCATTTTCAGTCATTGTATATTAAAAACCATATATATAACCATATATATATATATATATGGGCACAACATATATATATATATAATATATATATGTTGTGCCCATATATATATAAATATATATATAAGTTGTGCCAACTTATATATATTATATATATATATATATATAAGTTGTGCCCATTTCTTCAAGTATGTATTTACAAACAGAATGGCTGCTAGTTTTATCTTAGTAAATACTGCTCTTTCTCCCACAGTAAATATCCAAGTTTATAACTATTTTTCCTATTTTTTTAATTTCCAACTTTATAGGAAAACTCTCTAAAACAAAGAAGAAAAAAACAGAAAGAGGAAGTAGTTAAAATCACCTGTTTTTGTATAGTATTAAGTTGGTATTTTACTTTTATTCTAAAATGCTGCAATTTTATTTTAATCTTAAGTGACTTCTTTTTAACCTTTAATACAAAAAGGACTGGATGTGTAGGAGAAAACATTCAAATTACCATTATTTGGTCAAATTGTATTCATCCCTTAAAATGAAATAGAATTGTCCAATAATAATCATGTGGATAGGAATTATGTTTTTCAGTCCATCCTATAGAATTTATATAACTTTTGTGAGCAAAATTATGGATCCATGGCACTTGAATTGAAATACAAATGTAATTTAAAGTTCACAAAGTATTATTCATTAAAAATGTCTCTGCAACAGCATGTAAAATGGAAGAGAATCAGACATATATTATGATGCAAAATAAACAGAAATATCATTTGGTGGGAGGCACTCTGTTAAAATACAATAACATCTTAAAACTAAAAATGCAACAAACAGAAGGTATTATGATACTAGTTCTGATATGTATTAGTATTCAAATGGAGACAATTTAAGAACAGGCTATATGAATATTCAGTGGTGCTTTGTAAAACTGACAAACATTTAGTTGCTGAACATGAAGAATATTTGAATCTCCTGAGAGACTGCGATTTTATGATTATTCAAATTATTCATCAAAAATCTCTAGTAATTACCATCTAAATATGAATACACTATTTTCTTTGAAAAAAAGTGTTAAATGAAACAGCAAAAATAGAGGCAACTGAACAAAAAATATCCTAGCCCATGAAGATAAATACTTCTATCTTTTTAAGTTTTTTCTCTTAATGATTGTTTTCAGTTCTGCGCATCTAGGTTCTGTTTCTGAATTTCCTCTATGATTTTTTGGTTGAAGTCAGTTGGTGATTCATCTCATTCTTCTTGGAAAAGCAAAAAAGGGGTTTGTTGTTGCTTATAATTTTTTCCTCTGTTTTCTATATGCCTTTTACATTTAAACTGAGTAAGCTTCCTCTGTGTGTGTGTGTGTATGCATGGTTTAACCTATTAAAGGATCACCACATATCATATCATAGCTGCTAGACTTTCTGATATGATTGTTGTAGAAATTCTGACCATTTGCCCAGGGGTCCTTTCACACTGGTACTTCAAAAGTTCATAATAATAGTACTAGAAAAGAGAGTTTAGTCCAAATACCACTTTTAACCCATAAAGAACAAAATACTTAGAAAGAGTAAATGGTTCAATTAAACCAATATCTATAGAAAAACTCACTCTATCCCTAATTCTAAGATTGTTTCTATGACTCAGAAATAAATGCTTGAATAATATATTATCTAGTTCTGCAATCTGTACTTACGTAGTTACTAACCAAATCTACAGTTTTTATTGTGAGCAAAAAAAAAAAAAAAAAAGGATATCTTGTTATGCATATCATTGAGATGGAATTTAAGAATTTGTTGTAGGGATAACCTATAATAAAATATAAAATAGTTACCCAGTACTTCAAGATAACTATTGAAGCAATGTCATATGACAAGTCTAATAAATTTACTGATGAAACTAATGTCTCTATTCAGAAGAAAAAGCTGAGTAGACTGATCAGAATGGATGCCATGGAGAAGGATACATAGATTTTACAACATTTTGCTAGATATAAAGAAAACAAATTACAGAGTGTTCATATATAGTGTTGTCAACCAAGGTTACCTCAATACAAAATAGAAAATTTTAAAGCAAATACTCATGCAACCATCATCCTGCCTGCCTCAGAATTAAATTCAATGTTGATTTCTTCACCCCTAGCTTAAGATAGCACCTTGATTAAATATGATAGTAATCATGTTGTTGCTTTGCTTTATAGAATTATAGTTTGTTGAGTATATATCAACAGTATAGTTATTTTTGCCCATTTTTGATTTTTATAAAGATGGAACTGGTGCTATGTATTCTTCTGCATCTGACTGCATTAAAACAACATATTGGCAATAATATTCACCCATTAGATTCATGGCACATCTTCATTTACTTTCAGTGATGTAGTCTACTGTGTGCTTATATAATTTATTAACTCATTCTTCTTTGATGTGTTTTGATTTGCTTCCAGTTTTTTGATTATTATGAACAATTCTGCTGTGAACATTTTTGTGTTTGAGTTCTGGCTCACAAAATCATGTTCAAGTGTTTAACTGCTAGGTTATCATTTTTGTGTATATTTAAACTTACAAGATCATACCAAAGTTTACCAAAAGGTTGTATTTGTGTTTTCTTATTTGATGAATTTGTCAAATAATACTTTTTATCAGACTTTTTAATTCTAAAGAATCTGGTGAGTATGTAGTAATTTCTCACTGTGGTTTTCATTTATATTTCCCTATTAATAAAGTTAAGTACATTTTCATACATTTGTTGGTCACTGGGATTATTTCCTTTATGAAAGAGGTGTTCAAAAATTTTTGTCTATATTTGTCTGATCTGATTTTTCCTATCCCTTTTCTCCCTAATTCTTTAGAGGGTTTCCTTCCTTCCTTCCTTCCTTCCTTCCTTCCTTCCTTCCTTCCTTTCTTGACTAGGTCTCACTATTTTTGCCCATGGTACTGCAGGCTCACATTGCCCGGGGTACCACAGACTCAAGCAATGCCCGGCCTCAGCTTCCCAGTAGCCAGGATTATAGGTGCTCATCACCACACCCAGCTATTTTTTTGGGACTAGATCTCTCTACGTGCCCCCAGTAGGACTCGATTCCTGACCCAGCCACCACTTCCTAGGCTGCCACTTACAGGCATGTGCCACCATGCCCAGCCCTAATTAGATGAGTTCTTTACATAGAGTAGGAGTAAGCCCTTTGGGGATTAATTACATATATATATATAACATATATTATATATTTTTATGTGTATTATATAATATATAATAGATAATACATATTATATATGTTACATAATATATATATTCTCTTTTCAGGATCCATAAACCGCCTTTTCACCCTCTTAGTGGAAAAATATAGTAAAAGAAAAATCTGGCCCTATAGTCTTCAAATTCAAGTTAAAATACCAGCACTTTATCCCTTAGAACTTTGCCTCCACAAGTGCC
Source organism: Uropsilus gracilis (assembly GCA_004024945.1). Lineage (NCBI taxonomy): Eukaryota > Metazoa > Chordata > Mammalia > Eulipotyphla > Talpidae > Uropsilus > Uropsilus gracilis. Next base: position 61,134 of record PVHY01001431.1, read on the forward strand.
AAGCAAAAGATCTGAACTGGAAGGATCCATAATCAGAGGAGTTATCTTCAAGAAATAAACCTTATGCTGCCAGAGTATTAATTAAGAGACACTTGGGCAGGCAACTAGCTCTCTGGTTTGGAAAATGGCAGAAGAAACAGAGGCTTCTCTGCTAGATGGAACTCTCCAAGCTTGTCACATAAAGCACTAAGAACTGATGTGTTAAGGCTGGTTTAAGGGCATAATTGTCTGATATATAACCACAATGCCTGAGCTCTGATACATGGTAACAGTCCAGGTAGACAGGAGTGTGGGAAGAAAGGAAAACAGGAGCAAACATACAAAGGCATAAACTGTTGAGTTAACTTATGAGTAATGTGAGATTGCACAAAGTCCAAGAGAAAAGTTAAGATTAGATAGTAATGGCAAAGTGGGAAAAAAAATGGAGAGAATCCAGAGTTTTAATAAGATTGGGAAAGTACACACTACAGAAAAAAAGAATATTAATATTCCAGTGACTTAATCTAACAGGCACTGTTCATTTAAAATATGTTGTAGGTACTGGAGTTATGTTGGGTAACTCTTCTGTGCACAATGATTTAGTAATCCAATCTGCTTTTACTTTATGATTCCTACCATGCCTAAGGAGGACTCAACAGCACTAGAAGAAGAAAATGATCAAAAGTCTTATCGTGACCATCAAATGTTGTAGCTTAAAGTGATAAATGGGTCACTCAAATGGGTCTCTCTAAATATTGAGGGCAGAAAGCATAATCCTGTGATGTTCAAAAAGAAGAAAATCATAGGTACAAACTGGAGGGTAATTTAGACTTCACATGCAGACCAAAGGAATCCAGGTGGAACTTAGGGAGAGAGAATGAAAAGTTGTGCACTTGCCTTTCTTTGGAGAGCACTTATACAAAAGCCAAGGAGGCTTGTACACTTTCTTTTATTTATCCCCAGAATGAAACATTATCTTAACAAATAAAAAAAAAAAACTGAGGAACAAAGAAAATAAAAAATGGACTTGTTGTCACAAAAGGAAGAAAATATTTCATTTGTCTTTCCTGTTCTAAATCTGTAGTTCTTTCTACAATAGTCTTCTGTTATCGCCAGGGACATAAAGATTGTTTGGGTAGAAACACATAGGATAAGCCAAAAGGTATTTTAGGGAAGACTGTGGCATCTCTCTGGATGTGATAAAATCTAAAGTAAGATTATAGAATCTGAGCAGCTATTACTCAAATATATAATCATTTAGAGAAAAATTAAAAATATTTTGCATCAGAATTAGTAAAGAAGGTGGAGCTCCAGTGGCACAATAGGTTAGCACGTGGTACTTACACAGAATTAGTAAAGAAGGTAATAAAAATGGTATAAAGATTATTTCTATTTATTCCTTCTTCTTGAATAGAATATATTAAAATAAATGCAAATAAGTTTAGAACAACTCATTAGTTAGGTTTCAGATATTTGAGAATGAAACATCTACATATAAACATAATGATATGAATATTGCTTTCTAGAAATATGTTAAAATATCTTTAAAACACTATATGTAAAAATCAATTGCCTTTCAACATGAAGAACAAGTTGACTTTTTAAAATCACAATAATTATATTCATATTAAGTCTCACTTCTAACAAAATATTACTTTGTGTGTAAAACTATCTTCCTAAAATCCTATAATGAAAAATGCCAATCCCCAGTTGAAATGTTTCTATAACACTCAATATCTAGAAAACAGATGGCAATTTCTTAAGGGATTTGACCTAAAACACAGCAATTCAACTTGACCTTGCTCACACCACTATCTTCTAAACACCTTCAGGCTGGTCAAACTGCCTTCCTCTCAGGTTGAATGTGCCATGGAGTATATGAATGAGTAATCTGCACTTCTTCATTTTCCCATAAATATGAAGTGCAAATTTACTTAGAGCACGAGTCATTTAAGTATTTTGATTTAACTTTAATGGTATAAACTATTATTAGTAAGTTAGAAACAACATATAAAAACTTATATCAGAAAACCTAAATTTACTTATGTGAGAGCACATACTTTAGACCTTACTGATCACCCATGACTCACTCATTTTGAAGATTTGTACTTCTAAGTTAGCTAGAATCACCCCTTCTTCACTTAACTCCATAGCAAACTGCTGTATTGTCAGTCAAAGTCCCAGGAACTCATGATCTCAATCAAACAGAAAATCTTTAGTCAATGGGAAGAACTCTTGGATCCAGGAATAGTAAATCTGTCTTGCTACAAGACCATATTTGTGTTCCATTTGTGCTTATCCTGATAGCAATTTTTTTCTCTGGTAAGAATATAGAGTAACTATTTGGAATTAGTGTAGATAGTGATAGTTTTATATTTTCCCTTCTTCACTATTCTTTGAGAGAAAGATTTCTCTCTTTGCCTGAGAACACAATTCTTAACAATCTATTTGAAAAGGAAGGGAGGAGTTTGCATCCCCTGGTAATCTTTCTAAATATTAATCACTCCGCACTAATGAGTAATCTGTGGAAACTGATCTCCATCCTTCAGGTAATAACATTTGCTACTAAGGCTGTATTTTTTGTTTTCTAAGATAAGTAATAGATCTGCTAAGCGTTTATTCATTCAACTTGAATATGCACTTACCCACACTCCTGGATATCTCATAGAATTCTTAGTTTTCATTAGTAATTATCTCAAATTCCTGATGCTTCCTCTGAAATAGATTCTAATTGCCTAAAGAATTACAATTTCATCTTACAGTTGCTGAGGCCAAAAATTCTGGAGTTATCCTGACTCTTCTTTCTATATAATTTCACATCCAGATGATCAGGATATCCTGTGACCTTTACCTTCAAAATAGATCCACAAGTTGACCACTTCAGATCTGGGGTAATTTTTAGCACACAATCTGGTATGTTTGCTTCCACCTTGACTCTCTCGATACCTATTTTTTTAAAAAAGCTGTCAGTGTAAACCTAGTGACACGGTAAAACATGAGCCCATGTCAAGTCTCTGCCCCTGAAATAGCCCCCATTTCACTCAAAGCAATGTCAAAGGACTGAACATGACCTACATAATCTGACCTTTAGTTACCTATCACACCATGGTCACCTATTTTTCATACCATCAGTCACTCTACTCTTGCCACATGGGCTTCCAGAATATACATCATATTTGCAAGCAGAGTTCCTTTAGGACCTCAGCACCAAATGTTCCCTCTCCTTTGAATGCTTTCCTTCAATAACCACATACAAGTGTCATGTAACAACATGCAGGTACAAATGTTTCACTCACAAGAAAGTACCAAATTAATCTTTCTTTACCATTGGTATTTCAATAAAAAGTATCTGTTGGCATTATTTCATATTTCTCTAGAGTCATTTTGCTTTACCTATACAATGGAGTCTAACTAAAATAGAACCCAGCTTTATTTAGAGCACTGGAGAAATCACAACTCTGAAACACTAATCTTGTAGGTATCTTTCATTACTGTCTATAAGATAATATTCCTACTTTTTAGTACTCATAATGAGTCAGGCCTTAGATTTAAAATGTGTTTGTTTAATCTTCATGTCGACTCTGCAAAATAAATATTTTTTTACAAAAATAGCAGATGATAAAACTAAACCACAAAATTAAGTAACATACTTAAACTTACAGTCAGCACATGTACGGCTATCAACACTAAAGCTATCTGACTCAGAATCTTATATGGAACTCCTTATGCCAACATCAAAACTGGAAAAACATCACCATGAGTTTATATTGATTTATCTGATATGCAATATTCTTGAAAGTACTTGAATTATTTTAGATGCCAAAGTAGTTTAAAGATGAAAATGATTCCATGCTCTAAACACAATTGTTTCCATTTAGCAGTCAAACAAACATGGAAAATTCCTGATATACAGTACAACATATAAAAACAAAGTGCTGAAATAAATTAAAAGTAGAATAGGGGAATCAAAGCGACATGAACATGTTTGAGAAGATCAGAAAGAGTTCATTTAAGGGTAAGGAATTCCAGAATGTTATAGAAACTCAAAACATAGACCACTTATTTTTTCTGGGAAAAAAATGAGCTCTGATGAATTTGGATGATGTGATGGCAAATTCAAGCAAAAGGACCATCCAGAGGCAGATTCATGCTGTGTTTCTAGTTACCAAGCAAACAAATAACCACACTGCAGTTCAACATAAGAAAAGCTTTCTCCATTTTCCCCCTTTGCCTGGCATGTGAAAAGACAACAAGAAGCTTTAGAGCCAAATGGGAGATACAAATGTGTAGCAATGCCATCTGTGTTTTGCTATTTCTGGTCATGAGAAGGCACAACCGTCTGAGAAGATACCAACAGATACAGCTGTAAATAGTTACCCTAAATTATTGTGTGTGTTAAGACCAAAGAATAGAAGTTGTCATCTGGTTCAAGTGCTGAGCCCTTTTCTGATGAGGGAATGGGTTATAAGTCTGTTGTTTCTTACTGGGAAATACTGTCGACCAACTACTTAGTACCAAACATAATGATTCCACTTGAAGGCTTTTTAGTAATTATTAACTCAAGATATCTTTGTAATTAGTACACATCTGCTGACCATAAGGACATAATGGTAACAATGAAACAATGGTCAAGTGCCAAAATGGAAGAGTCCACCTTAAGACTTTAACATTATAAGCTTAATGCGGAGTCTTGTCTTTTAAAGCATCAGAGGAAGTAGACTTTTCCGGTAGCCAAATACACTGTAGCTTTTTCTCAAGTATTTTTCCACTTAAAATGTCTCTAATCTAGATATTCTGATATTCAGATAGCAACTGAAAGAAACAAAATTTGAATCTAGAAAGTCTGACTTCCAGGAACTTCATTACTACATATATCTACCCATCTTCCTTATGAAATTGGGTGTCAATAAGAAGCAGGCCAAAGAAATCTTGGTTTTATATTATAGATGGCTGAGGAAATTTCTAAGGTATAAGAACCAAGAACTATTGTGAGTCATGGAAGCAGCAGGTTTCTATTAAAACTAAGACTGGCTTGATATATAAAACAAGACCATACAAAACTATGAACATCACAGTTTGAAAGTGGTTTTCTTAACAGATAAATAACATCTAAGCTATGAAAGTGCTATTTACCAAAAATATAATTGAACTTAAAATTATGTAAAATATATTATTTTCAGGTATATTACCATGACTTTAGCAATCATAAAAGAAAGCCAATATGCATAGGACTGTTGGTTTTGATTGCTAAAGTGAAAATTAGTGGTGGATGTGAAAATTCATAATTTTACCTGTTCAAATGAAGGCAAATGAACTAATATCATAGTCATGGAGTCCAAAAATCTAAAATGCTACTAACTTCAACTACTAACTTCTTCTTGTAACAGTTAAAGAACAGCATAGCTGCCTTTAATAAACCTTTAAGCTTTGTTCTAATCACATTATTGTTAACTGTTGCAGAGAATTCTTAGTTTGTCATTATTATCAAAATTTATTGACATTTTAAAGATTATAATAATGTGTTTGCCCAGAACAAAGGAGAAAATTTATTTTTTTTCTTCCATCTTACATTCAACTCTATCTAGATTCCTTATATTAGTGCCAATTTAATATCCACTTTAGAAAATACATAAAGAGAAACAGGATGTAAAATGGCAGACTAGCAGCAGCCTGGAGTTATATTTTCCTCCAGACACAGTGGGCCAGCATCAATGAGGAAGCAACACAACATTAAAGAGAACTAAGGATGTTAGACAGAAGTCATCAAACAGGTGTGAAAACCTGAAAAATGGTCCTGCAAGGAATTACACTGGGGCCCTGAGTAAAGTACACACCCATCCCTTTCCAAAATCCAAGAGCTTCCCCTCAGCTCCTAATTTATCATAGACAAGCAAGTACGGCCTCTAGAAAAGAATTCTGACTAGAAGGTAGGCACACAGTTGATGCACCTGGGACTGCTCATGGGTAGATTGAAAACCCTGTGAAATATCATCCCCCAATCCCATCTTGGCTTGTCAGGCAAGTGAACAGCCCAACAACTATATACTCTGTAACTTCCCATGTTACCTACAAGCAGCTCAGATCCACAGTTGCCTGGCTACTCATTCCATGCCTGAGCCTCAAGGGAAAAATACTGCCATCAAAACCTGCTGAGCTTTGGGGCCAGTTCACTGTTGCTACTAAAGATCACCATATCATATTTAACAAAAAAGAAACATACAGTATGGAGACCAGACAGATGCCTACAGATAGTGTTTAATGAGCTTCAAGTAAATATATCCACACAAAGTAGCTTAATTCTTAAATGCCTAACAGCAAAAGTCAGTAATGCTAACAAGTGCAGTGTGTGAAATAACAACTAAGACCTTTAGAAATGAAAAACCACTCAGGCAAGGGCAGTCATGTGCAACTTCAGCTCAATGCTGTAAATGGGAAGGATATCCTAGCATCATTGGATTTCTGATATCTCCAGAGAAGTCAGAAATCTAGGTTTTTATGCCAGTGTTTAGGCTTTTAAACATTAAAGGGGATAATTGAGATGGGTGTCATGTTTAAATGTTCCTCCCAAATTTCTTTTTTTGCCTCTTTTGCAATTTTCAGTGCTTATTTACTTCCACAAACAAATTAAATTGTTGTTAATGGAAAAAATAATTTATTTTCTAACAAAAATTAATTTTTGAAACAGCATTGTTAATTTTCTCAGTTTTAAAGTGTTCTAAAATTCTCAACATGAGTTTGGAAGAAAGAGTGGCAAGCCCTTCTCAGAAGAAATGAGACCATGTCTGAGTTCTGACTACTTCTTCTCTCACATAACTTATTTTCCAACTGCAGACCTTTAGATTAAGTTGCAAAGTATCTGGCTCACCAAAAAATTTAATTCATGTGACTGCAACAAATGTGTGGGAAAAGGGGAGAAAGGAAGGAAGAGAAATAAGAATGAGAAGAAAAAAGGAAAGACAAATGAGAGAGAAAACAGAAGGAAAGGAAAAAGACCTATAAAATAAATCTCTCCTTTGATTCCCCAAAAATCTGTCCAAGAGACTGGAAACTTTCTACATCAAGAAGCAAGAATTCAATGATAATTATGGCCAAACTCTCACGTAGATGAATTTGCCTCCCTATAATTTCCACTTACAAGTGTCCTACCCTGTGCTTTCCAGAACCAGAAATTGCACCTCCCTATAATTTCCACTTACAAGTGTCCTACCCTGTGCTTTCCAGAACCAGAAATTGTATTTAAATGTCAGGATCCAGTCATTATAGGCAATACTTTCTGACTAGAATAAATACCTCTTTATTAGTATGTATATGATTTTAAGTGGTGATAATGTTTCTACATTGTATCAGGGACAATAATATGGGTGCTAAACTAGGTTCAGAATTGCTAACTAGGTCCACAGGATGAAAATGGGTCATAAGAAAAACATGCTCTTACACAGCATGTGAAGAGTCAGATTATAGAAAAGGAAAAAATGTAGTGTATGCAAAGATCCAAAAAGAAAGTAAACTGAAATTATTTTGGTTAAGGGGTTCATAACATCAAAATTCTTCACTGAGACAGCAGGTCAATATTTAGATCTTAATCACCACTCTCCAAACTTCACATGACTACAAAAAATCAGGTCAGAGATTTCCATCATGCACTCATGTGTATGCACTCAAATTTTCATTGCAGAATGAAGGGAAGTGGGTTGGAAAAACTATTCCAGGAATAGGTATGAGGACAATAAAACAAGGACTTTCTTGTTTTAACAAGAAAGTAGACATTGTAAAACTATGCTTTATTTATGTACAATATAGCATAATAAACTACAGTGAAAGCAAAAAGCATACAATGGTGATCACAGTTATTCATTACTTTTTCATGGTAAGATGTTAAAACAGAATTACTGTGAAACAACAAAGCAGCCAAGACTACTGATTTAAAAGATAATTTGAAAATAATCATATATTTTTCTATTTGAATAATCCAAGTGGACCATATAATAATGAACTGGGTTTTGGTATTTTCACCTGGAATATTTAGATCTTACAAAATTATTTTATATTTCTTTCTGAATTTACTGATATAGGCATTCCTTTTTGGAAATGCTCCCCACTGCATGTTTAATTTTCTTTTTAAATGTACTTTCAAGAGATCTGAATAAATTGTGGGGGGAAAAAAGCAAAGTGTACCTATCATCCCAGTCAGAAAAAGAAATCATGACCAGAGATTTCTTAAAGAAAAACTTCAGTTATTTAAAAAATCCATTAGTGCCTGGCAGTAAATTCAAGGTTTGTAAAGATCCAAAATTTTGACTTCTCTCATTTCACAGTCTTAGAAAAAAAAAAGTTCACTACAAGTTAGATGAAGATATCTGCTTATGAATCATTCATTTGTGTTTTACAAAGGAAATACAAAATCTGAGTGTGAGAAATAACACACCACAAGTTACTCTGCAAAACTAATGAATCTTTGTATTTACAAAGATTCGTAGGAAAACACTTTCCTCTTTTTTTTTAGTTGACCTACTTTTTTTAAAACCAATCTGTACTTCTGACAACCGCATGTTTATACACAAAAGACAGGTAGTATGTATAATAATTTATACATAATAGAGTCATATAATTAAAACTTTCCCTCATGTATACATACATGAAGGAAAGGAGTAAACTCATACAATCCCTCCACTTGTCCTCCCAATATGATTTTTCTCTCACAGTCTAGGTCTTAAAAGAATGGTTCAATATATCTAAATTCATTATTATTTTGAAAATATACCTTTAAAATAAATAGGGACGGACTTTATGTTAAATTTTATTGCACTATTTTATAATGCAGTTGTTCTTCAAGTTAATCTGCTTTGAGAAATCCTTGAAAAATTCAGATTGACACAATCATACAAAAATGTTAGACTGTTTTGTGTTGACTTTGTGGGGTAATGCACAAGTTGTAGGCAGTTTTGTGTTGATTTTGCTGGGTTAATGCACAAGAAAGTACTGCTTTCTACTTCTTCCCCAATACAGCTGAAAAATCAGACATCACCTCATTTTGGTTTGGACTATGCAACTACCTGTTTCTAATTGTTCAGTAACAGTATGTTGGTGGTGCTCTAGATCCAGAAATCACTATGAAGATGGCATCATCAACAGCACATTTTAGTTTAAGATACTTAATCTATTTTGTGTGCCAAAAAAAAAAAAAAAAAAAAAAAACTATTTAAAATAGAGCCAATGTCTCATTCCAGGAAGAGAAAAGGATATCAAGAGTTTCTATGGCAATAAGTTGATGGAACTAAATAAGGCAGGAAACCTCTTCAGAATGCAAATAGTCTTGCAAAACAGTGGTTTGAAATAACCAGGAAGTGTGTCACAGCAAAACCAAAGAAATGGAGATATGAATACCTCCATAATGTAAACTCTCTAACCTTAAAATAAACAATTAAAAACTTGCCTTTTGTCCTACAAAAATAAACTCCCAAACAACTGTCATATCTAATCAAACCCTTTGTTCCAATTGGTTGCAGTTTTTTTCAATCTTATCTCTTGTGATCAACATCATGTAAAAATATAAATCCAATTGTTCATGGAGCTAGGAAAAATCATTTATGATGTTGCAGTTAAATTTAGTTTGTATGCCCATTAATAATAAAAATGTACAAGCTTCATATTTCTTCACCAATGAGATCAGAAAGAATGACCAAAAGTTATTTTAATGAAAAAAAAAAGAAGTAATTAGATATTTTTTAGTGTAGAGAAAAGAATATACTTTTCAAAATAGAACTCTTAATAGTAACCTGGTGGTTTAAAAAATGCTAGTGGTTTTAAAAAAAAAAAAGTCATCTACTTCAAAGAGTGTGGGGGAAAGGAATGAGTTGTCAAATTCCAGAAAAATTAAAAGTTAGAATAAATCAGGGGTTCTTCACTTGTGGTCAAATGGCAAAGTTTCACAATAGTTGCTAGGAAGTACAACATCTACCTGTAAGGGTAACTATTTCCAAAAAGATTTCAGAACATTTAAATACTTTCTTTTCCTTTAAAAAGAAGGATGTTGGAACAATAGCCAGATTAACCAAAAACAAAAAAAATTAAACCATTATTGAAAATCCATCAATTCAATCTCTAAATTAAATTGATATGTGTTTAATATGTTACAATTACAGAGTTTCTTTCGATAATAAACACATAAATCTAGGGAAATACATCATCAAACAGGAAGGTTTATAGATTTCTATCTCAAATACTCTGGTGTTAATTTCAACAAACACTTTACAGCATGACCTCAAAGTTTGACTGTATATAATATGATTTCAGAAAAATATTTTCACATCAACTGCCTGGTATAACTTTCCTGGCATCACTGCTAAGTTTTTCTCAAATTTTCTAAACTAAAAACAATTTTGTGCAAGCATGATCCTAATGTAACACATCATCATCGTAAGACTCACTCATGTGGGTACACACATACGCATATACATATACAAGTAGAACACAATTATACATGAGAACAGTTATAACTCCAGCACCAGGTTGTAGCATATGCCAACGGTACTTCTAGTCCAAGCTGCTATCAGAACCTGATCAGTTCCTATCATGATCACCTTTCCCAAGTCATTGTCCCAATTCTACCATACTCCCCAATCAAGGAAGAACATTAAATAGGGAAGTAACAGAGGGAAGGAAGCCAGTGTCAATCAGCAGATATCTTGCAGGTAATCTGAGTTTAGTCCCACTGAGGTGCACCAAGGAGCTGTATAGAATATTCTTTTAAAATGTCCCAGCACTGGCAAGAAAACTGGGATATTTATCACTAATTTCAATCTCTTGTTGAGGGTCAATCATGAAGCATCATACCCATAACATGTGCCTTCAACCTACTACAGTCCATGATCAAAAAATTGAGGAATTTCAGGAACTCTTCATTTGTTCTAAACAGTTGACTGATTCAGGCTAATTAAGTTAGTAATATAAGCATTTTCTAGTGAAAAGTAGCTATAGTAGTATCTACGAAAATCTAGCAAAACAACCCAAATCTTACTCTAGCAGCACTTCATAAAAAATGGCACTTTTTACCTATTTGCAGTAGTTAAATTTACCATGGCAATCATTTTGTCTATAATCATGAACAAGAGTCCTCTTGATCCAAATGTCTGAATTAGTCCTAAGGGAGTTATTCAATTTAGACATACATAAAGGCAACAAAGAGGCAGAAGACAAATTCAATTTTCTCTGTATTGCTAATTGCATCGTTAACTCAGGCTTTAATGGTTTTCCTGTATAGTGAACATAGGCATACATATACATACAAGAAGTTAGAATGAGTGTAGAAGGGATTCACTGTATTATCTTCTACATTCTTGTCAAGAAGTGCATTAGTGAAACTGGTTTCACCAGCAAAGTCTCTTACTTTAGTCAATTCAGTTATTCTTGATTCTCATTTTCTTCATCGGAACTGTCACAGTCCATGGTGCTTATGTTCCTTCATGAAACCATACCAGAATGACACTTCCTTGATGCCAGGCTCTTAATAATTTGAGAAAAATCTGTTACTACTGAAAAAAACACAGCATCTTGCTCAACACTAATTCCTATTCCTAACAAAATTGTTCTTCTTTAATCACATATATTTCAAAATACTTGCTGCCTATTTTACCTTCAGATTGACAATCCATTCCTCACAGAAAGACAATTCTGTCTTTCAGACATTCTCAAGGAATTACCAGTGAAAATTACTTTTTATACTTTGGCTTTTAATGAAAAAGGGAATTTTCTCACATTTTATCTAATGTGGGTATTTTCTGTGATTCGCTAATCTGTAATCAATCTGACAGTGCCTTTTGGAGTTGGTAGCCTAAGGTTTTAGAGCATAATATCTTCATGTTCTCTAATATGTAGTAAGACTAGCATTAAAGATAGAGATAAATAAAACATCTTCCTGAACTTTATCAGAAAACAGAACCATAGAATAGAACATTTGAAAAACAGTATATTGTCTAGAACAAGTCTGTGACTTATTGCTGAGGAGGGTAACATCTAACTACCTTGTTTCATCTAACAGCTGAAGAACTGTAAGCTGTGTAAGAAGACCCATGGTAGTTCAAAGTGAGACAGGCTAGATAAAGCATCTCCATCACTTTACACCACAAGCCCTCTGCAAAATTTAATTCCCTTTCCCTTCCTCTAAAGTTTCAGTTGAATAAAAACAAACTGAAAGGGTAGACAAAAAAGTGTTAACTACATAGAAATAGAACTGAGAGTTTTGTTGTGTTGTGTAAAGCACTCAAAATTTATTCTTCTGCCATACTGTTTGAAGAGAAATATGATTTCCCCTTTCTGAGTACAATTAATCAGTGCATCCTCTTGTTTCCAAGTAAATGAAATTTAAATCTCACTTTAAATAATAGATATGTTACTGACACAAATCATAAATCTAAATAAAGATTTAAAGGATAACAAAAAGGGATAGTTGAGAAAATTATAAATAAATTGTTCTGAAATAAAATGGCCACACACAGCAATCACAAAATTTAGGACATAGAAAAATTTTGCTTTGTTTTCTTATTAGCAATGGGACTTTATTTCTTTCCATATTGTCTCTAGGAAATATGTCACATAAAAAGAGAGACATATTATATACTTGGAAAAGCAAATACTGTGAGATATAAGCATACCTCACTTTTTTATTTGGGTATTACATTCTAGAACTTGACTGACCAGCTATGCTAGGCATGAACAATTCAATCAATTCATCTCTATACTAATTAGCCTGTGAAGAATTAGCCAGAATACCATAGTGACTCTTAGTTTTTAGGAGAAAAAAATTAGTGCACTATAGAGAACTGATAATGGGTTTTACAAAGCAGCTGTGGGAGATTTCAGGCAAGAATAAGTTTTCCCCACACAGGCAAATTCACCAGGTGTGGTGAAGTTGAGTAACTTGACTCAAGAGACAAAACCAGGGTTTCACTGAGGTCTGTCTTGTTTTAAAAAAAATTATTATCAGAGTATATCATATACAAGTCATTATGTATGCTTACATTATCTGGACTCTGTAATAAATCTGTACAATATATATTATCACACCCTTACATAAATTAAAAAAAAAAAAAATGCACTTACTGTCACCAAAGTAGTCACACTGCAGGCCTATTAAAATGAAAATATATTGGTTGCAAAGTCCTATATTTTCATTCACTGTACTATACTGCTGTTTAAGAATGACCTATATTATATTCTAGAATCATTAGCTGCTCAACAAATATTAATTTTCCCCCAAAAGGCTTCAATATCTGAAGTTATTTTATTGTTATTTCTGTTGTGAACTTATTCTAAATCCCTCATTGTAGAAGTAATGATTAATCTGTGACTAATAAGAAAGTTCTTTCTTCACACCAAAATGATATCAAACAGTAAAGAAAAGCAATGACAGTGATTTGGTTCTGATTTTTAAAAATGGATAATGCCTATAACACCATCCAGTCAACTGAAATAATCAGTAACAAGTTTTGTATGCAGATAGTTTACAGAAAAGGAGTGGTGTATCTGAGTTCATAGGTACAGAAATGATGTACAAGTTAATACAAAATGATAGTAAATGAAAACAACTTCAATTTTTGTTTTGTTTTGTTTTGTTTTGTTTTTGAGACTAGGTCTGGCTATTTTTGCCCATGGAACCACAGGTTCATGTTTCCCGGGGTAACACAGACTCAAGCAGTGCCTACTCTCAGCTTCCCAGGTAGCTGGGATTACAGGCAGGCACCACCATGCCCAGCTATTTGGGGGGGACTAGGTCTTGCTACGTGCCCCCGGTGGGACTCCAACTGCGATCCGTGGCCCCGGCTGCCACTTACAGGCATGTACCACCATGCCCAGTCTAAAATTTTAATTTTAAGCTTTAATTTTCATTACTCATCACTGTGTACTCCTGCAATGAGACAGCTTTACTTTTCTTGAAAATTACCATGACAAAAACAATAAATAAACCCATCACCTAAATTTTTCTCATTATAATGATATGCAATGCTATATTGTGACCTGAGTTAATTTTAGAGTAATCATTCCATACTTCAGGTGACTTTAAATCCTGCATCTATAATACAAAGACTTGTGCATCCAAAGAAAATAAAAATTTTCTAAAAATATCTTAACTATAATTCTATTGCTACTGTTAAAATCAGAAGATACTCAAAAGCTGAATAGCTAAATAATAAAGTACTTCTAGTCTTAATATTCTAAGGAATCTCATGCCATTTTTCATAGTAGCTGCACAATTCAAAGAATAAAACTCAACTGATTTAGAAAGATACATACTCACCTATGTTCAGTAAAGCATTATTCATAGCAGTATGAAACCAACCGAAAGTGTACATCAATGAATAAATTCATTAATCACATTCATTCACATTTATTCACACACGCACACAAACACACAGACATTATTCAGCAATTAAAAAGGTGAAATTTTGCCATTTGCAACATCATAGATGAACCTTGAGGGGATTATGTTAGCAAGCAAAATAAAACAGGTTCTTAGATAAAGAAAAGCATGTTGTTGGCTACTAAAGGGGAAAGGATTGAGGAGATGGTGAAATAGGAAAGAGGTTAACTGCATAACAAATGGAAACTGGGCTCTTGATGATGATCATGATGAGTGTATAAAGATGAAGAATTATATGTTGTACACCTGAAACTTATGTGATGTGATTAAAAAAAACCAGAAACTGCTATTAGCAGTGGCACATTTATATAGTATAACTGGTATGAAGCTAGTGTTAGGTTGTCAAAGTGTTCCATTTATCTAGTACTATTTTGCTATTAGATATATAGATATATAAACATATATTCCTTTTTGGAAATAACTATTAATAAGTTTGTGTTAACATATCTTATTGAAGTAACTAAACAATTTTTTCTAAAATGTATATGTATAATTCTCTTTTCTCAAATACTTTAGTCATTAACTGAATTAAGTCATTTATAACATTATTTAATACATTTTGAATAGTTGGTTTAATATAAATTTTTATAATAAGAACAAATTGTTTTATGATATGAATACTAAGTAGTATTTGATCAATTTAAAAAGGGGTTTGAGTTCACTCCATTCAAAGACAGAAATTCAGATTTAAATACAGTTTACATAATTTTCCCTTCTGTATCCCAGAAACCCAAACTTTATCTCCAGAAGACAAAATAAACAGATGCTTAGCAATATATTCTAATGAATTTGGTTTTATAGTGGATTCTAAATGATTCTGAATTCATATCATCTCTACCAGAAATTAACCAAAATTAATTTAGTATACTAAAAATAGATAGCTACCCTTTTAGTAACTATAAACTAAGTTCATCATATTTTCTTCAGTGTTTTAGAGTTTCAAAAGCATTTTCCTATATGTTTTTAAAATCTCTTCCCAAACAAAACAGCTAGGTAAGATAATCTCTTTGAGGTGAAGAAATTAAAGTACACACAATGCATACGTCTTGCCCCAACCCTTATAGTTAACAAGTGAAGTAATTTTTCACACTTGATCTGCCTTCCTTTCAGTAACCCTCTTTTTTTTCCCTCTAATAATATTCATTAAAAGGAATTTTTAACACAGATTGGAGTAGGCACAGTAGCTGCAGTCTCCAGTTAAGGCTTAAACTCATTTCAGAAAACGGGAAAACCACACGGACACCATTGTGTACAAGTTGTAACTTGCTATATCCTAATAATGTTAATATGATCAATGTGATTCAAAAATTAAAAAATACACCAAAAAATTATGTAGCTCAAGCATATAAGAAAACAGCTCAATTCCAATCAGAATTTCACAAAAATAGAGGTGAAAGGCAGACAAATTCCTACAACAGCTACAAAGCTGTGTAGATTATCTTGATAATTAAGGATGCATTGTCTCTTTCATGTAGGTGTAGTATCTCAAAATAATTGGTTATTATCAGGATGTAACATGGAATAAGGCTTTATTCTTCAGATAATTTACTTAACTTTTTAAACAGGCTTTAAACACTAGATAACTTCTCTAACAATCTGGATTTGTAAGGACATGGAAACAACCCAAATGACCCAAAACAGACAAATGAATGAAAAAGATGTGGTATATATACACAATGGATTACTCATCAATTAAAAATGACAAATTTGATAAATTTGAGATAACATGGATAGAACTAGAATGAATCATATCAACAGAAACAAGTCAGAGAAAAAGACAGAAACCAAATGATTTCACTAATGTGTGGGATATAGGAAAAACAAACAAAAGACCAGAAGAAAAAGTCAAAACAAACTAACAACCAAACTAAAGTACACAACTCGGGGAGGGAGGGTGGGTGGGAGAGGTCAGGGAGGGGAGGTGGTGGGTGAACCCTGGGGAATACAAAGATGTATAATGTATATATAAATAAGTTATTTTAAAAAAAAACAATCAGGAGTTGATCTTTTAATAGCGTTGGGACAATAGGGTGAAAAGATATTTATAAAAATTAAATTCATGTAATCTTCATGCATTTAATGTATTTTTTGTTAAGTTGACATGCAATCACAATCTTGGATATATGAAACATGCATAAATTTTGGGTGGTAGACATCAGAATATATCAGAGCACATACTTTGATAATATATAATAGTATAGTTATGAAAGCTACTCTCTGTTTATCACTGAAGAAATTCTGTGTGATTTGTGAAGTTTTAATTAAAAAATGTTTGTGATAGTTTGACCTTGATAGTAAAAGATTTCAGAACAGAAATATTCAAAAGTATAGGGTGGACTGAATGAGTAACAGAATTCTAATACAGTGGAAAATCCATACAAAATGCTAGTAGATAAGCTATTATTTACTTATAATACACAGCTGCAGGAAGCAATTCAAATTTTGCAAAACCAGCATATGAATATGTATATATGCACAGCAAATACTAAATAAAATTTCAAAGTTTATTACCACTGAGCAATTCCAAAATAATTTTTCATAGTTTCAAAATGAGTATTTATATAAGCAGTTTAGTTATTAAAAACATTTAAATAATACAAACACTACACACATATTTCTATAAAATATGTATTTAATATTTATTACATATAAAATCTTTAAAAATTTTAGAGTGTTGTTCTTAAACTACCTTTAAAAATGAATGGCTTAAAAGAGAACAAAGAGTACAAAGCATAGAACAGACATCAGATGGTAGTGTGGAAGAGAACAATAAGAAAATGGGAAGAATTAGGCTAGTACATCCTATTGGAAGATGTTAATTTTCAACTAATTGTTTCTCCAATAGCAGAGGTTTTAACCAATAAATTGCAGATATTCAAGGCTATTTGATTGATTGAAACCTGCAGTTGCCACACTGTTTCTTTCAGTTCAGGTCATTTCCACTGAAAATGAGAGGACCAGAAAGTAGCTCACACAATTACTTAGTCCTTGGCTAATCACATCAGCTAGGGCCCAAGAAAGGACATGAGGGGAATTTTATGATTAAGAAAGAGACAATGTCAGCAGCTTTATACCTAACTTGATTCTTTTAACAAACTCCCCATCTCTTTCTGTCTTCTTCAGGATGCAGGTAAACATGTGTAGTCTCTACCCTAAAATTTAAATAAACTACCTATAATGTAAAATAACAGATGGTTTTCACAAAATTTGAAGCTGTATATCTGGCAAAAATATAATTCACCTGACTAACATTATAGAAAGAACAGAGAAGGTGAAGGAGAACAAGGGATTGGAAAGTTGGACAAAACAAGAGTGTGGAGCAAATGCCCTTAGATTCCTAGACATCCAGGGCAGACCCTGGGATTCAACATCTGCTATATGCAAGTGCTGTCTGCTTCCTAAGGGAAAAGTCTCAGGAAGTCTTATCAATTGGAAACTATGGAATCCTTGGAAATCCTGCCTGTAGCCTGCTATCTACCCTCAGAGAATTAGCTGTGTTCTCTAATGAGCCAGGACCACCTGTCCCAGTCTGTTTTGTGAATGAGGGTGCTTTCTACAGGAAATAAGCTACAGTTGAAGATTAGGATCCTAAGGTCAGGGCTTTCCCTGTAAATATATATTCCAAAGAAAACCCCAAAAGTAGTGGTATTCTCCCAAACACTATCACAGAACAAAAGTCTGTCATACATTGAAGAGAAAATAACTTTATGGTTTAAATGATTAAGATTTTCCCTCAATCATATTTCACTCATATTTCCTTTTGGAGACATGGAAGTCTTCAGGATAATATTGTAGTTACAATATAAATCTAATTTTCCTTATTAGCTATTCTGTTTTTCTTGACAAATTAACATATGATAGACTTGATAATTCTATTTAGAGACTTTGTTATGGGAAAAACAACCCTTTACAAATGACTAAATTCCCTAAGCTTACCTCAGACATAATTATTTGATGTAAGGTACAGATTTCTTTGGTATTTTGGTAAATGGGATTAAGATTTGTAGCATTCACTCTCATTATAAGGAAACAGCTTACTGGAAGTTTCCTTTGAAACATGGAATGCTCAGGAAATATTCATCCTGACTGACTGAAAAGTTCCTTTTGGTTTTTCTTTGCAGACCTCCGCTCTACAGGAAAGATGTATTCTGATAAAGAAGAATTACACTGTTTTTATTATCTCAGAGTACATCTCTAAGCAGGGTTAAACAGAAAGAATTCTAATGCCACTTCCTGTCTCCCTAGGTTAGCTCTAATTCTTCAGCGATGACCACAAGATAGATGGTGTAGATTATAAAGCTCTAGCTAGTTTAGGCCAGTAGATCGTGTTTCAGTTCAAAACAGCAAAATGCCACTAATCCAGTTAAGAAAGTTCAACTTCCCAGGTCACTGAAGAAAAATGTCTATCAGGAGAGATATAGATATGATAGGATTAAAGTTTCAGTCTCTCCAATATTATGTTTTGTGGACCTCTAAGTCAGGAAAAGAATTAGATGATCAGAAATCCATATATTTTAATTGGGTAATCAGGTATGAGTAGTGGTATTGGACATCTGTCAGTGGGGACTGCCCAGTTTCTTGTGAATGCCTTTAGTATGTTATGCTAATTTTCTAAATTGTGAAAACAGCCTTTCTAAAGTGAAAATCAAAAACCGTACCAGACAGGACAAAAATCTGTCATGCATCTTTACATGCTTTCACCTGCTTGCTTCCTTCCTTCTGAAGGTGATACCCGCTTTTGAACTGTTACCACCCTGATACTGAGCTCTGAACCACATGGTTCACACCCCTTAGCTGGTAAAACCATCTACCCTGAGTTTCACCCCCACTTATTCAGATGAAATATCACAGTACCAGATATAGAATCTAAGTTTCTAAATAATCATCAGGGGGTGTGATACAACTTTGAATGCATGAGTGGATTGATCCACTGTTTACCATGGTCAATAGTAAATGGATGTGAGAGGAAGGTCCCTAGATAAATTACTTCTTTCTCCTTTTTAAAGAAATCACCTGTTCTGAGAAGTTAATATGTTCAAGAAACTCATAAAAAGATTATTAGTCTTATGTATAATGTATACTGACCCCACCTGCGCCAGGATTATGTGTACTACAACATGGTGAGAGCTGTAACAGAGCAAGTAAAATAATGTTCTCAACACTCTGTCTGAAGGTAATGCAAAAATAAATACAGAAGTATGAGGATGTAGTAAATAAAGGAAGAAGAAAATGTTTAAGCTTTTTAAAACATGAAAAAAATCAGCTTTTCTTTTCATAATCTCTAGAGAACACCAACACCAAAGGGCATATATGGTGCACTACTATTGTAGCAAGAAACATAACCAAGGCATCATATCACCATGTTCTGCCTCCATATTTTTCTCAGCTTTACTTTGAGATTTATAACTCTCAAATAGAATGTCACTATGTTAATCCTTGTCTCAGGCTCTGCTTTCTGGAGGACCTGATCTAAGAGATATTTCCTAGACTCCTTTGCAGATTTGAATGACTACAAGCTTAGGCTTCATCAGTAGATGTATCTGAGATTTAGATAAAAACAGAAACAATATAAGTGAATGGCAATTATGGGGACAACTTTTAGCGTGTACAACATAGAGAAAGAAGCATGGATCTTCCATAATCCAGATCTAAAATTCATGGACAATCACTGCTTATCTGGGATAGTATAGCAGCTATGTAGTTTTGTTAAAAACAAGTCCTATGAAATAGTGGGTATGACCCATCTAGGTCATTAGTCTTAATTAGTCATAATCAGTAATCTTAATTCTGCACTTTTGGAAATTCTAAAATCTTATACTCTATAGCAACACTTCCTGCTTAAGTACTGTGTATTTTATTGTTGGTAATTAGACATCCGGATCAATCAAAATGTAGTTCACTACATTTTCTATTTCCTTTACTATGCCTTAAATGTCAGTTCTGTGCGCACACTCTAAAAACTCCAAAAATTTAGAAATTCCCTGAAGTTATGGAAGTCAGATGTCCAGGTGGTAGATCGTAACCTCAGGAATTATTTGAAACCACATATATATCATGTTCACTCTCATGCGCAAAAGATGCACCTCAATCACATACAAGGAGGAAGCATGATTGTTATCAGCAAATTCACGTGGGCTCTACAATAGAAACAAGCCATAGCTTGTTTCATTTATCTCAGAGGTTTCCCAAAGCACTGAAGGCTTTAGCTCCAGGTACTCCCAAATACGAAAGTGCCTTAAGAATTTATTACTTGACTTTCATATAATAAAGCTTCAATATGTTATTAATCTATTAATGATAAATTAATGATCATTAATAAATCGATTGATCATTAATAAATTGAAGATTATTAATAAATCGATTGATCATTAATAAATTGATGATTATTAGATTTATCATTGAACAGATAATGAATTAGTTTATTATTAATTTATCAATAATTATTAATCACTTTTGATAAATTAATAAAAGTATGGTAATAAATATATTACTACACTTCCACTATCATCTCCTGTTTATATAAGTAGGGTGCATCTTAGGCCAAACACAATTTAATCATTGTCTATTAAGATATTTTGCACAAGCTTCACTTAGGTTAATATTTTTGGTGCTCGGTCTCCCATCTTATATTTTACCTCATGTGACTATCTCATGAGTGGAAAAATATTTTTATTTTCAAAGAAGGAAGGGAATTTTTTCACTTGCTATTTCAAGTTTTTACCTTCTTATCCTCTTCAAAAGCCAGTCAGTTCATTCCAACAAACACCACGGAGTAAAAATGTTCTTGTCATTATGACAGGAGTATGTGACCATAAAATTAATCTTGAAAACATACACTTACAACTCAGATTATCACAATGCAAATACCAGAAGTACATTTGGCCTGACCCCAAAAGTAAATGTCTGGAAAAACAATAATAATGAAGTTCTAATTCATGCTTTCTGGTATAGTGAAGCATTTCTTAAGACTGCTTATGATAATTACATTCAGATGCATCAGCATTATGAAATTAACAAAAGTGAGAGGAAGAAGACAAGTCAAATCCTATTATCACAAATGAGGTTTCATGTACCATACTAAAACAGTTAGCTTGTTCATTACATACAATGGTAATTTCAATAATGGGCTAAATTCCAGGACAGAGATGGAGAATCTTAATAGAGGCAGTGATGTCCCAGTGAAATTTCTGTACGCTGAATCTGGGATATGAAAACTAAAAAGTAACAATATTAAAGACAAAATATAATATTTTAAAGAACTAACAACTTATATAAAACATTGGTTAGTAGAAATTGGTAGTAGTAAAATATCTTATTTATGAATTGCAGTAAAAAAAGAAATAATGGAATGTGGTATTTGGTGAAAACATATATCCCAAAATTGGGGTGGCAATGACCCAACCATTACTGGACTAGATCCCTTTTGAAAAGGGATGAAACTGAGGTATTCGGTATCTCAATAAATTCTACCATTTGTCTTTTACGGCTTATTCAACGTTGAGTGCGTTTTTTGCTGCCAAGATAATCCTCATGGGATGTAAAAAGTAAAGATTATTTGGTTTCCGGAGGAGTCTTGACCTTAATATTCATTTTTAACTACGTGAGGCATAACAGAGTCTTGTATTAATGAATTGTATTGTATGAGGATAATTTGCTAATGGTAATGGGATCTAGATACAGACAATTAAAGCAAAAAATTATAACGTTAAGTATATCTACTGGCAGATCATACAAGTAAACAAAGATGATTTAGGGAGTGGTGAAGCTTGAATCTTGAAAGCTAATTAGGAGTAAAGAGATCTAATAAACTCAGTCACTTTAACTTGATTAATACTGCTAAGTAATCTAATATAGCTAATGAATGAACATGGTACAGAGAAAATATTATATTGGAGTTTAACTTATTAGCACAAATTATCTACAGATCACCTTTGATTTTCACATCTTCAAATATTATACCAGTAACATTATACAATTAACTATATAATTCTGCTATGCTAGCTTATAAAAAAGGATTTAATCCTCCAATCCCTTATGTTTCCTGTATATTTTTTTTTCTGTAAGAATATTCCTTAAGCATGTTTGGTAATTTCTTTTGTGTGAAAAAATTCAAGAGATTTAAAATTTCATGCACTTTGCTACATCATCTGAACCACATACACAGATTATATTTCTGACCCTTACAGAATTTCTCTTGCTGAATTGCACTCCACATACTACTTAATCTACTTGGAAGACAACACTATATATATATATATATATATATATATATATATATATATATATATATCCCTGCTACTTACTAGAGAAAAGTTGTAGATTATATAATGCATACACACATATACACACACACTCTAGATATGCCATACCATACCATATCTTTTTTGGTAATAAAGATACAAAGGAAATTCAGGGTTCAGCATAATGCAAAGCTCTGGTTTCATTTTATCATCAACATGAATCTAAACAGATCATATTTTCCTCTTTGCTTTAAAATACATGGAAGGTTAAATATATTATAGGTCAATATCTCAATAGATGGCAGATGATCAAAATATTTTACCCTACCATACCTTATTAGATGAGTTCAAATTCCATCCAAGTAAGTTCCATAAAAGTAATCCATTCCAAGTTCACTTAACTACAGAAAATATCCACTAACTGCAGAAATACAATTTTGAGTCTTTTAATACCAACAAACAACTTATTTTTGGAACTTTGAAAAGTAATCATTTACACATTGATTTTGATACATCTTTTCATTTAGCTTTGTTTCTTGGTTTTAGTCCATGACTCATTTTAATAAGTTAGTTTCCTGAAAGCTCAAACTGGAGAACTATTTTTGCCTGAAGATTTTGTAAAACATACAGAAAAGTGAAGATGGAGGAGATGAACTACACTGCTGACCCACACAACATAGTCCTCAAAAGAGATTTTCATAGTGAAAAACCTAGAATAGGAAACTTGACTGGAACTAAAAAGAAGCTTTATTTTGGACATGGGAGAGAATTACTCAAGCAGTATTCCAGTCCAGTCCCTCAAATATCTTTACCAAATTCCTCAAGAGTGGGAAGCTATGCTAAAAATAAATCAAGACATATACTCCATTAACAAGGGTACAGTAGGGAAGCAAGAAAATAGGGTCACCTTTGATCTTTACTCACAAATCAGGTCAACTCATAACTAAAAGGATACCTACCAAGAAATCAATAGGCACAAAGCAGAGTATTGCTGCTTGCCCAATCAGTGATAAAAGCATGGCCTGAATTCAGGTAGCATAAGCAATGGAACCGGGAGCAAATGTAAGAATATACTAGGAAACAGAGTGTAGCCTAAAAGAATGTGAATATGAAGACAGCAAAAATGATCTTTACATCATATTAATATCTCTATTAATTGTACCTTAAAGTTAATATGGTATTAGGAAATCTGCTTCTACAAGTATGTAAATAAATAATAACCTACCAAAGTAAGGATCTTATCATTTAAGCTGTAATAGTCATATAAATGTTATAGAGTTCAGTAAACAGAAACAAATGAAGGAAAGTTCAAATAAGCAGAAGCATAAGCAGGACCCAACACAGAAAATGAAAGAACATAGTATATTCAAGGCACACAAGACGTTTGCTGAGACTATTGTCATAAAATGATATGAAAAGAGAGGTTAATGTCAAGAGCCTTACAGGCCAGTCTCGGGTATTTAGATTTGTTTTAGAGAAATTTAGGAATCATTAAAAATTTCAGCACAGGAGAGTACATCTGCTGTATTTGTGTCTAAAGCATGACAATATTGATAAACTGATAGTGTCGGCCTGGGGGTGGGCAAGAGATGCTAAATCCAGTCATTCTTCAAGAAAGAACAGTAAGGATGCTGAGGAATGTGCAGATTTGAAATTTCTTTTGACAAAAAAGGATATGGGAACTGATGAACTTATTGAGCATTAATAAGTGTCAAGAAGTTATTCAATATCCAAGAGAATTTATTGAGAGAACTCCTTGGATCAGGAAATGTGCTTTTTGGTGAGGATAAAATGGTAAGTCAAAATAATTATGGTTGCTTGGGTTCTTGGAAAACAGAGTGTGGGAAGTTAAAGATAAGGGTTTTTTATCTGATAATCAGTTTTATCTGATATGGTATTTTATCTGATAATCATTTAAGTGTGCATAATGCTTTAGGATATAGTTAAGCTCTATGAGGAAAGCTTTGAGAAAACTTATAAGAAACAAGAGAATTTCTTTGAGGAATCAGCATAAGTCATGTAGGATACAGAGATGTGTTCCAGACAGTGAAAGAACATAAGCAAAGTTTCTAGAGTAAAGGGAGTCCAACACAGGCTATCTTAAGACTCTCGCAGGCAAGTGGGGATGCAGTAAGAATAAAAAACATAAT
The DNA here is from genome assembly GCA_004024945.1 of Uropsilus gracilis. NCBI lineage: Eukaryota > Metazoa > Chordata > Mammalia > Eulipotyphla > Talpidae > Uropsilus > Uropsilus gracilis. Next base: position 85,919 of record PVHY01001431.1, read on the forward strand.
AGAAACAAGTCTAAGGGCAAAGGTGAGAAAGAAAGTAAAAAAAAAATGTGTTGTATCATGGACACTTTAAAATATCTGCAAAACACTGGCTTAGTTGTCCAGAGCAGGAGAGTAGGACTGAAGATTTAAATCTTGGATTGATCAGTGTCTACATGTTACACTGATTCATAGTTAGTGAAGATGCTCAGGGGATGTAGGGAATGACCAGGTAGAAACAAAAGGATCAAGAATGAAACTGCTGGGAAAAATCAATTATTATGAAACTAGTGGGGGGGAAATGGTCACAAAGAAAAAAAGGACATAAGAACAATGTCCTAGAAATCAATGGCAGCAATTTCCACAGTAAAAAGGGTGAAATGTTGAAGATTGATCAGGTATTATTTACTAGAGTCCACAGCTGAGTAAGTCAGAGGTTAGAGATAACCTTAGCAAATGGAACTTCGGTGCAGGGTAGCCTAAAAGCTATTGACGAATGAAAAGTGATAAAACACACACAAATACACTCATACATACAACTAGTTTGACAAAGCTTAGTTGTCCTTAATTTTTTTTCTTATAGAGCTTCTATTGCTTTTTCTAAAATCTGAGGTTGCAAAGCCAACTTGAATAAATGGTTTTTTTAGAAGTTATGACTGCTACATAAGATGCTTAATGTGGAACATTTTGCAATCTTTAAAACTAGCATGATTTTTTAAAGCAAATATGGTTTAACTTGTGGGAAATAGTTCTGTGTTTGTAATTTCCTTGTAGAATTAGGTTTGATTTTTAAAAAGGCAAAGGTTACATGCATGTGAGTAGGACATCATATATATATAGCAGATTCCAAAAAAAAAAAAGCATTCAGTACTGTGGGTGGTTAGGCAAATATTCTTTCCTGAGTTCCGGTACTTTCCACTGGACTTTTGTCTTCTAAGTCTGAACTTGCCTATCGGGGAAAGCAAAGAATGTGACAGAAACATGTGTCAGCAAGTGTTTGCTTATTTCAAAACAGTACCAGAGAATGAAATAGGAAGGTTATAATGACTTTGTGTAAAAAATAAATGGTCCCACAAAGTAATTGGTTAACACAAATATGAATAAAATTAAGAGCTTTCAAAAAAAATACTTCTCCAAGGTGGTATGCCTTTATAAGAATGTGTTCCAAGTGACTCAAAACTATGCAAGCTCCTTAATTGATGTATTAGCATAAACTAGAGCAAAAGGGAAAATTTTCTTTCCCATTACTATCAGGAACTAGGTAAGCAGACAGACAGAAACACACACACACACACACACACACACATACACATACACATACCACCACCACCACCATGAAAGCCAAAAGAAAACAGAGGCCTAAAAACCCCAGATGATCTCCAAAATAGTGATAAAAGAAAAAGACATACAATTTACCTTCGTGTTAATTACTTTTAGATGAAGAACCTCTGGAAATTTCACTTGCACCCTAGAAGAGTCTATCACTGGGACACAGATGAGCTTGAAAGTGAAGATACATGGCATAATATGAGATAAATATGTCAAAGTAGAGTACTGAATTGATTTTAAACAGTACATTTTTGTTGACCATATGATTTTATTGATAGGAATTTATTTCCTTTAATCTAATAGAAAAACTTACTAAATGTGGTTTTCTTTATCAGTTTAGACTCACCTTCATAACAGTAATCATGGTTATAAAAACAACTGCCATGTTTAGAGTCTCCTATGATAGACTCTAAAAAACATGTTGTAGATGTTTTTTCCCTTTAACATGTTGCCATATAGATATCCCATTTTATAGATGAGGAAATTAAGACTGAGAGACTTGATGCTGTCAGTCAGAGTCATACAATAGTAATTTTAAAAGCAAAGTTCAAAGCTTAGGTATTAACCTAAAGTCCAATCTCCTTTCTTCTCACAATAATTTACTGCTATACCACCAGATAGACATATTAGAGACATATGGTCACAATACACTGTGAAATGCAAAAAGATAGATGGATGGATGAATGGACGGATGGGACAGATGGATGAATGGGTATGTAGATGGACAGAAGGGCAGACAAAAAAGGCAGACAGATCAAGTGTGTGGGGAGGAAGCCTATTAAAATATAAGAAGTCAGTTTATGTGAGTTGGACATTTGTTCTGCAGCTGAAAATGATTAAATATAGAAATCTCAATCAAGTGTTCACAAAATGAATTTTATTCTGGAATCAATCTCCACTTTACAATCATTTTAAAAGCTTTTATAGACAATATATTTGGGGTTTTGTTTTATATTTATTATATATATATTTTTTACATTCTTGCTACCTCAAGTTTCTCCCACCATTTTGTCACCCATGAACTATCCTCTTGATCTCTTGTGCCCATCCATCCCCCGATTATACCACCCCCCTTGTTCTATGCTTCCGTTTTGCTGGCAGTTAGTTTTAGATTTTTCTTGCCCATTTGTTTTCCCTATATCCCTCACATAAGAGAGACCATCCAGTATTTCTCTCTTTTGTTTTGTGACTTCTTTCCATTAACATGATTCCTTCTAGCTCCATCCATGTTGTTGTAAATGACATAAGTTTGTCTTTTTTGATTGAGGAATAATATTCTGTTGTATAACTATACAACAACTTTCTGATCCATTCTTCTGTTTGGGAGGATTTGGGTTGTTTCCATATCCAGGCTATTGTAAATAGTGCTGCAATAAACTTTTGAGTACAGGTGTACTTTTCAATTAGTGTAGATTCTTCTTTGGGTAGATTCCCAGAAGTGGGATTGCTGGCTTGAAGTATAATTCCATTTCCAGTAGTTTAAGGGTCTTCCACACAGCTTTTCATACTGGTTGGACCGATTTGCATTCCCACCAGCAGTGTAAAAGTGTTCCTTTCTCTCCGTTTTTTGTTTGTTTGTTTGTTTGTTTGTTTGTTTTTTAAGGGCCTTTCTTACTGGTGTGAGATGGAACCTCATTGTGATTTTGATTTGTATTTCCCTGACTATTAGTGATGTTGAGCATTTTTTCATATGCCTATTGGCCATTTTTATTTTTTCTCTCAGGAAATGTCTTTTTAGCTCTTTGTCCCATTTTTTGACTAGGCTTTTTGCTTTATTTTTGCTAAGCTATATGAGTTCATTGTGGATTGTTGTTTTCACACTCATCATTTGTATGGAGGTTAACATTTTTTTCCATTTAGTTGGCTTCTTTTTGTTTTGGTTATAGTCTCCTTTGCTATACAAAAGCTTCTAAATTTGATGTAATCTCAACTGTTTGTTTTCCTTCATTTTTTTTAGCATCTGTATATGTGTCCTGAAAGAGGTTTCTGAAATGTAGGTCCTGGAGTGTTTTGCCCATATTTTCTACCAAATATTTTATGACTTCAGGTCTCACATTCAAGTCTTTTATCCATTTTGAGTTGGTTTTGCACATGGTATGAGGGAGTCATCTAGATTCATTTTTTTGCATATAGCAATCTAAACAATATATTTTGGCTTTACTAACTTCTGCTTGAAGTTCTCTCCTTTAGTTGTTGAGTGGAACTAGTATGTTTTTTATCTTCTGTGCAAATCTGCCTACCTCCTCTGAATTCAAGGATTTCTCCCTGCACCTAGGACATTGCCTAGGGTTCCAGCTTTTGCCTCTTTACTCTATCTGCCAGGCTAACCCACAGAAGGTGGAGTAAAAATTAATAGTTCTCTCCACACAGTCTAGCTGTCCCTTATGGGGAAACAATCTGGTGCTTCACTAAAATGAGCACCACTCAGAGTTTCCCCCAGCACATCATCAAGTTTATGATTCAATCAGGGATACTATACTGTGTTGAGGATAAAGTTCTAGGAGCTAAAGGGAAAAAAGAGAAAGAAACCCCTTTAAAGAAAATTGAGGTGTATTTAAAACTTGGTATGCTTGTTGACAGTGGGTAAGTAGCTCTTACACAGGCCATTCTGTTTTGAGAAAGGTCTGGATTAACCTTGAGAAGAGAAAGATAATAATTGCAAATATTGTCTATAGCGTAAGAAAACACTCAAATGCACAATGTGAAATAACTGCTGGTAAACTAGTGCTGCCCAGAGATAGTAATCTCTACCAGACGTGTTATCTTTGCAGAGCGGGAGTCTAAGTGCTTGCTCACTGGGCCAGCCAGGAAAAATATCACAGACCCTAAGATTTACTGATCAAAGCAAACTGACATTCCCTAAAGGAATCAGGATATGAACTAACATACATGCTTTTAAAATGAGGATAGATTCATCTTACTTATATGTAACCTCTGGATAATGCCCCAAGGGCATCCCAGTCTAGACCACACCCTCTGAGTTCCGAAAGAATTTGGAGAAATAAGTTTGGCAAGGTCTACCCTCTTGTTCATGGTTTTAAGAATGGAAACCTTGAAATTCTTCACATTTCTTCCAAATCAAGATATTTAGATTGCAAACCCTTTAATCCTACTAAAAAGAGATATTTGGAATGTCTGAGCTCTCATCCAAATCGAAAAGTTATTTTTCAATTAGTACCACAGATTAGGGAATTCTTTGGCATCTGCCACTAAGTGAATAAGCTCAAAGATGATAAACTTTAAAAGTGAAAAAAAAAAGTTCATTTTAACTTCCGGTGAGACTTAAAAGACAGCCTAAACCACAAAAAGTCAGTTTCTAAGACGTTGCTCTTTTCTTATTTTTGCCAGACAGCATGACTCCACTTCCACTTATCAGTGCTGATTTTTAAATGCATTGCTTTTGCTTAGTGACAGATATGTAAACAAAGAGAATGCAATTCTCAGAAGAACCAAGGCACTATTGGCATCTCTAAGTTGTAGTTATTTTAAATTAATTTATCAAAACTAAAATATGAACATATCTCAATATCAACTGTCCTGAAAAATCTAGGACAAGGCCATGCTAATTTTGTACAAGTCCTTTAAACTACAGTAAAATCTACTGGTTTTCTTCAACCAGGGACACACCCTCATTTTATAGGTATATATAGTCTATAAAACTGCCACCTCAATCACAATTTTACACACTTCATTTGGCCAAATATTAAAAGACTTAGTATTAAAAGAAATCTGTAAATTATATTTATTTATTGGTGTTTTGAGTAAAGTTACCATTACAATGTCATCAGGTTAATTTTTTCTTTTAATTCATTTAAATTTTACTATGAGTATGTCCTCTGAATGCTGTTTAGCCCTGTCAAACTTTTACAGAAGATAATATATAGCAGCAAAACTTCTAACTATATTGCAGAGCTTGGCTAGATATCTTATTCATGTAAAAAATCTACCTTTCACAAATAAAAGTAGCCCAATAAAGTAAGTGCTATCCTGAAATTGGGTAACAAAAGAGGCAAAACAGAGTGCTTATCTAAACTTAAACAGGAGCAGCTGCACCTTTAAACCCAGCCACTCATCAGGTTCTTCCCAGCCCACGCAAGAAATAGCATAACCACACTAACTGTAAGAGACAAAAACAGATTTACTCATTAAAAAGACAAAATATACAATAATCACTGAGTGTACAATGGTCCCCCTTTGATTATCTTACCAACCAGTTCAGTCTCTAGTCCAAAAATCAGCACATGGGTCCTCAGCCACATTTGTCTACAAAATGGTGGCTGTCCCAACTTCAAACCATATAAAGAAATCGAGGCATCATCTATCCTCCTCCAAAGGCACTGCTATTCACGTCAATACAAATGAAGAAATCAAGAGTCTCCACCCTCCAGGATACAATGGCTGCTATTCTAATGCAGCACCACCATGCTGGGTATCACAGCCCCCCACTTTCACTACAGCACCACTATCAATCCACAATATATTAATTCATCTCTTTAATAGAATTGGCAAAAATAAAATTCAGAGATCTGTAGTTTTACCAAAGAAAATTAATTTATTAATATGTCAATGGTTCACTAATTCCCAAATCCATTTTGAGCTATAAGCTTAGTCAAATCTATATCTTACATTGCTCTTGATGATGCGGTATTATATGTCAAGTAGTTGTCTGACAAACGTGTAATATCTATTTTATTTACTAAACTGCCTACAGTTTATGAAACATAGTTATTAGCTATTTGTGAAAACTTAATAATTTTCTAAGAGAATTTATTGAAAGCATGGTATCATATAACCAGTGTTCCTTTCAAATGACTATACATATATATTACGTATGTAACATATATCCTCACGATATAAATTTCTACACTTTGGGACTGTCCATATTTTCTGGGTATTCACCTGCCATTAAGGATTCATTTAGGAGACTCTCCCATGAGACTAGACAGTTCCCATTTCTTGAAAAAGATACTGCAGCATGGAAGTATAAAACCTTCATAAGGACATCTGCTCCAGGATCAGGCTTGAGGAACATGAACAGTGGTTGACATTTCTTTTATGTGCTTTTGATTTAAAAAAAAGCATAAACTCATAATTTTCAAGCGTATTCTCCTTTGTTAAAGGATAAGTTTAAGAGAGAAAGCAATTAGCCCATTAGTTGCTTCAATTTAATCACTTTCCTTATTGTTCTGTTATTGAATCTGGAAAGGTTTTAGGGAACTGGACTACTTTGTCCTCATCCCAGGCTGCCTCCCAGGCCACTTTAAAATTAATTCTGCTTCTTCATTATCACCCAGACCAGGATGCTGCTCAGTAATGCCACACCTCCCTTGGGAGACCCAGGGGTCTCCTAGTAGAGTAACTGACAATATAAAAAGTCAACTACTTGGGCAGGGTAACTCTCCTCCCAGTGCCCCAGTTATAGAGACATAGAGGTGCATAATCTGCTGAAGGAAAAGGGATTAATATAGAAAAGGAAAAGCAAGACCTATTACCTAATCCCTTTAATTTTACTATTAGTCATGGAAAACTGAAAAAGTATAAAAGAAATGTATCATCCAGTACCCAAAGGAAGACCTTACTGTGAAAAAACAATTGTTCTATTCTCAGAAATCGTTACCAGTGTCCACCCCCAGAAAAACCCCTTTTTGCTGCCCCAGCCTCAGCCCTGTGATCCAACTTCTTCCTTTCAGACACCAACTCAGGTGTACTTTCCCTATGATGTTTAATGCCCTTTTTTTTCCTCAAAGGGAAGAAAATGAAAGATAATTTTCTGTTCCAGTCTCAGAAAAATAGAGCAGTAAAACTAACAAAGTGTTCCTAATTTAAGCCTAATAGTGACCTCCACATAACTTCAGTGAAATCTGATGTATTCACTTCAAAGCTACGTTTTGTCAGTTGTATTTTTGTTTGTTTGTTTGTTTGTTTGTTTGTTTGTTTGTTTGTTTTGCTTGTTTGTTTTAATAGGGTGCAGGGTCCAAAGACAAAAATGGGTAAGCATTTCTTTCCATAACACAGTTAGGGGAAAGAGGAGCAAAAACCCTATTCCACTAACCCCTGATGGGGAGATAACTCCCAAGCATCCTAAGAAAGTATTTTTGAGTATTTCAGGCCACCTGGATTTCCATGAACAGAAGAGATGGGACAGAGTTCTCAACTCTACGTCTTCAGTTGTTAGCTTATAACATTTATTTTTCCATAGATAACACACAAGCAATCTGATATACATCGACCTTATCAAATAGCTCAAGAAAGTTGAGACAAAACAATGTTAACTTCTTGAAGATATTAAACTTTTAGATCTGATTCCCAGGACTTAACTTTTTGTTCCTTCATAATTTCCCATCCAGAATGAAGGTACCCATTTCTTCAGGGCCAAGAGACTGACTGTCCAGGAAATACTGAACTGAAATTTTCTAACTTTTCTACTATACAAGTGAAATATTCTTTCATTTATTTTACAGGGGATTATTCCTTTGTTCAAGAAAATGACCCCAAAGGGCCCTTTTATTATATAAAAACTCTCTCCATAAATGACAATATTTGAGATTTTAGCTCCAGAGGGTTAAAATACCTTGAGACTGAGGATAAGCAATTGGAAGGTAGATTCTAACCTCTGCAGCCCAGCTTATCTGTGCTTAACTGAGCAAGAGAAGGATAAAGACACAGTCAAATGTCTGCTCAGTCAAGTGGCCATGATTTCACTAGGGAAACGATGAGATTTTCAATGTGATGAAACCAGTTTCATTTGATACATAATCACATCTAGATCTGTCCTTAAGCCTGGATACAAGATGGATTTAGATTTTTCCATGTTCATTTTGCTTATGACTACTTTAACAAATTAGTCTATATTCTAATAATTCCCTAACTAATTAATCAACAATCATTTTTATAGAAATAATTTACTTATATATGTATTTCACATCATTGTAATCCCCCCGTGTCACCCACCACTTCCCCTCCCTGGTCGCTCCCACTGATCTCCTCTTCCCTTTGTGTACTTTCATTTGGTTGTCTATATATTAGTGAAACCATTTGGTTTCTATCTTTTTCTTTCTGACTTGTTTCTGTTAATATGATTTCTTCTCGATACATCCATGTTACCATAAATCATCAAATTTTTCATTTATAATTGATGAGTAACATTCCATTGTGTATATATACCACATCTTGTTCATCCATTCATCTGTTTTGGGACATTTGGGTTGTTTCCATGTCCTTGCAATTATAAATAGTGCTGCAATAAACAAAAAAGAAAGAATGGAGGCTTAACTATTCCAGACTTCAAGTTATGCTACAAAATCATAATAATTAAAACAGCATGGTACTGGTACAACAATAGACAATCAGATCAATGGAACAGAATTGAGTGCCCGGAAATAAAACTACACTTATATGGTCAACTAATCTTTGACCAATGAGTGAAAAAATTACAATGGAACAAAGATAGCCTCTTCAATAAATGGTGCTGGGAAAATTGGACTAAGATATGCAAAAAAATGGACCAAAACAACTCCCTCACACCATGTACGAAAACCAGTTCAAAATGGATTAAAGACTTAGATATCAATAATCATTTTATCTTCACGTGTAGACAACTGTGCCTCATTCCTTTGAAAAGTTGCTTCAGCTGCAAAGCAGGTCCTTTTATACTTGCTCAAGTAATGAATGAGTGTTGAACATTTCATTGACAATAATTTGAGGATAATGCTAAAGACAGAAGTGCAAGTAGTGATGTATAAAATAGTTTAGGTGTTATACAGTGGTTCATGAAGTAGGATCACTGTCTAAGAAAAAGGACAAAAGAGAACTCTCTGAGGAATATTTTAGTGAAGAAGATGAGCAAGTGAAGAAGATGAGTAAGTGAAGAAGATGAGTAAGCAATAATAACTGCAAGATTTTTAACATGCACTATGGTGTTGAAATAATAGTAAACATGGTTACCATGTTTTTATGGATATCAAAATAAATTACAATATAGAAATCTGAATAAAGGATTAAAATGCAAATTTATCTGACTTCTTAATACATGAATGAAGCAAAACAGGCAATTCAAGAAAAATAAGCAGATATTCTATCATGCCTCCATGATGATTTGCAATCTTGTTAATACCAAAACATCTGATAATTATGGCATTTATATAAAACCTTCACACTACACAAAAAAAATACAGCTTGTGGCATATAGAAATGATCTTAAAATAATCCTGACTCTAAAAACTCTAAAAAATAGTTACTGTTTACAAAGTATTTTCTATGATTTTAGTTGATAATCATAATTCATCTTCTATTCTCTTACAAATCCTATTTGACCAAACCTGACCTCCCTGTACATACAAACATATCAACACACCATTCACCTTTGCAGTTTTGTGCATATAGTGAAATTCTATTTAACATTCAAAGCAATATTTTGTCCCTCCTTTGAGGTGAAGGAATGAAAGGGCACAAGGAACTCAATTGAGATAAAGCTTTCTATTCCTAGAGGAAGAGACACATCTATCACTTTGCTCTTCCTGCACAAATTAGCAGATGAGAAGATGAGAGAGCAGCAGTTGTCTTGGGCATCATCAGTACTCTATGTCGGTACTCATATGCACAAAACCATACTATTGACATAGGTTCACTTGCCCTGTTTCCATCTCCCAAAGTAAAATAATAATTATTCCTCTTGCCCTTTCCTTGGTCTTCCTTACCTACAATTTTTCCCATCCTCAGCTAAGCACATTTCTCTTTTTCGACAGAGGGAAAGTAGTGACTTTTATTGCTTGCAAAGGATAATGAAGCAATCAATTTTTGTCTAGTTTCAATTTTACAGATTGGTCTTTTGGCCAAGTAAAATTTTGAAATAAAGCAAAAGGAAATGTTATAAGAAGAGTCCAAAATAAAATAAATCACAAGTAATTGTATTTTTGATAGTAGACCACAAGGTTTTCAGCATTATTTCTTGTAGATAACTGGTTATCCAAAAATTCAGTAGCTGCTCTTTGTAGACTAATTTACTCACTTTAGTAAGTGAAGGTGTTTTTAACTTATGTAATTTAAGTTCCCTAATGTTGTATCTATGGAAACAATGTCAAGAGTTTTGTACCAACAAGACGGTTATTATAAGCAGGTTTCTTTCAAGCTAAATCTCTTCACCTTCTGTTCTCATATTCCATTTCCTTTTTCTAATCATAGTTCTCTTTTTAAATTGTCAAGAGATCATTGAGTAAGTGGAGTGGAGAAGAGGAGAAGGGTCTATGGATAATGTTGATAGAAGGAAACTATTTTTATACACTCTTTTCAGTGCTCAAAATCATTACTATTGAAGTTGTCAATAATGTTCTTATCCCAGAGAGTAGTATCACACTGCTAGAACAAAGCACATGCTGTTTTTATTCCTATTTGCTTTGCCCTGCTCATTCTGACATCTGCAAACAAAGAAAAAAAGGGATTGTGAAATAATTTTCTTTGGCATCAGTTTTGAGAAGTATGTTTTCCCTTTTTTCAGTTTCAGGACATTGGTGTTGGGTAACTGCTCTGAGACTATGCTCCCAGATACAGCATTTGATCTGATTGGCATTGGGTGGCTCTACAGTGTCCCAATGCTCATTTTCATTGATCCTACCCTTCAGATATTTCCTAATGCACTACATCACTAAAAGTAGGTAATAAGACAAAAAAAAAGCCTGAGTCATTCATGCATCTATTCAACAGACAATTGATGGAATTGAGACATTTGCTATATGAAAGTGATAGTTTTATATTCAACAAATAGTGTACTTATTAGGTCTAAGCTACTGAAATCCCTTAGCTCCCCCCTATAGGATTTACTGGATTTAAGTTAAGGAGAAAGAAAAATTCACACATGAACTCAATTTTACCACAAAGAATAGAAATCTGTAAAAAGAAAGAGGAAAAAAAAAAAAGACACCATTTGTGCTGTCCCACCATGGAAAGGTCAAAAGAGCAACCAACAAGACCAGTCATATTTGTATAACTGCCTAACAGGATGATTAAAGGAACACAACTTTGCTATTTTGTGGGAGAGGCAAAAGTCATGATTTTTTCAACTCATCGCTACCACTAATTGTTCTATTTTCCTATTCCCCTATACAACTAAGTATTAGCATTAACAAAGGCTTCACTAATGAAGTGAATTCCAGTGTGTATTCAATTTTCATGTAGCCAGTATTTCTCCTGCATTAATTCACTTATTCAATAAACATTATCAAGCAATTAAAATATAAGAAACCTACAACTTCTCCTTAAAGATTTCCCTGAAGAAGAGAACCAGACCTAAACATTAGTATTTCTAATTCAGAGAGATAACAGCTATAAGAACAATGTGTATAAAATACAAAGAATTGTGATGGTAAACAAATGCTTGATCATTTCTGTGTAATTAAAGAATGGAATGAGATTTAAAGCCTCAGACAGACTAATCTGCTCTGGAAGCTTTTATATTAATTCTCTCACTTGTACCTGTCATCACTCAGATTCATATTGTTATTACCAAATATCTAAACTATATTAAGAGTTTCCTAAGTGGTTTCCATGCTACCCATCTTTCTTTCAATCCATGCTGATAATTACAAGTTTATCTCCTATCATTTTTTCCATATATCCTCATTGAATAAAATTTTCAGTGCGCCCCTGCCTCACCATGCATGATTTAAATATACAAAAGAGGTCAAATTTTTAGCCTTTGAGATTCCTACCATCAGTTTTGTTCTCTTTATTTATTACTACAAATTATGTCATAATACAAAAGAATGTCTTATATTCATTTATAAAATTAAGTAATATCTATAACTACATATTAAATCAAGAAATATTACTACTCCCCAAAAAAGATCCCCACCCTCTCAGTTTATAGTTCCATCATCAGAATGCTTTTTCTCCTTGCTCAAGGTAATTGCCACATCATCTGCTATTAAATGTAACCTTGCCTTTTGTGGCAGGTATTTTGGTGCTCTGTGCCACAATTCCTGAACCCAACTATGATTGAAATTCTCACTCCTTTGGACAGTCAGATGTGAGTTTAGTTTTTGCTGCTATCACCTCATATGTAGTGCTTGGCTTACATCCCCAAGCCTGCTCAATTCATGCATGAACATGGCAGCAGAAATTAACATACCCAGGATTTTCCTCTATCAACTGAGAATGGAAACTTGTGGGTGTATGTCCTTCAACCTCCAATGCACCAGTCAGCTAATCTGGCAAGCATTCTGTTCAGTCCTTTGAGGTCCTGGTGCATCACAAACTATTGCTTGCCACACACATGTTGGCTGGTCTTCCTTGTCTTCCTAATTTCTTTACTCCCTCATCCTGTTTCTTAGGCTCTCTTCCCATTATAAACTATCTGCCATAAATCTCTGACTCTCAGGAGATTCTAAACTAAGGCTGTTTTTTAAATTTCTACCACTTATGTATGTAGCCTTAACCAAAACATTAGTTTTGCACAACTTTGAACTTTACAAAAATGGAAATATATGTTCTATTGTGTCTTGCTTCTTTCAGTCAGTATTGCTTAAGAAATTCATCAGTGTTTATCAGTGTAGTTTATTCATTTTATGGCTAGATGTAAGAGATTGGAAATTTGTTACCTGAAGAATCTGACCATCCTAAGAAAAAAAAAGATTATAATATCAGGTGTCCCCCTAATCAAAATAACCAAACTATACTCTCCTATTAAAAAGTCCATACTTATCAGGTCTCAAGGAAATACCAACAGCTTGCAGTTTTTAGTGCCACACTTATCCAGCAGGAAAATCAAAGATGACTAAACTATAAGTGCAAAACTCTCATACAAAAGACAAAATGCTAAGTAGTCAAGATAAAAAGTGTTTTGGAGGTAAGACAATGTAGAAAAGTAAAAAATCTCATACAACATTTTCTTATCCCCCAAATAAAAGATACTACATTCATAAAACAAGAAAAAAATTTCATTTTAAATATCAATATAAGGAACAATCCAAATAAAGACCTGGAATTTAAAATGTGACAGTTTATATTTAAAAAATAATGAAAAGATTGAAGATGAGAGAATAAGTTTAAAAAATCACAAAAATGGAAGGACAGAATCAAAGAAGAAATACTGGGCTGCAGGGAAAACAGAAAACTACAGAATTTATTTAAAATGTTCCACATCCGACCGAATAACAACAATTCCAGCATGGAGAGAGTGAAAAAATAAGTAGATGAAATTATGAATCAAATAATTATAAAAATTATTCCAGACTTGAAGGACCTAAATTCAATACCTAAAGACATCAACTAACCAATGTCACTGTTTTGTATGCTTTTTTAAAATAATAAACCTAAGTAATTTAAATTAAAAAGAAATCTAGAAATCATATTAATAAAATGGTTTATGTAAAGAAATGAATCTGAATGGTTACTTTCACATAATTAGCAGGTTAACATATAACTAACTGAATAGTTATATTCCTGTTAAATCATTGCACCAAATTGAAAACGTTATTAATTTTGGTTTTTCACTTGTCCCTATTTTCTTTCTCATTACATGCACCTGATAGATTTTCCAGTCTGCAATATTTCATAAAATAACCTTGTACAGCCTTTAAAATTCTGAAGTGAAAAAAAATCATCTATTTTTTTAAGTCTGATATTTTGCAAGGCTACTTCACCCTCTCACAAAGAAACAGCATCCTTAGAGAAATAGTGTTAAAAAAAAAAGTAGAGAGAGTAAATTATAACCTTTGATTATGGAGTAAATTATAAGTAAAGGATGCAAAGAACATCATCTAAAAATAACTAGCAGCTCTCCTGCATGCCTGTGACAATGTAGGTACCTCTCTTTGTCTTTCTCCTTTTCATAATAAATCTTTCCTTTAAAAGTGTATTAAAAAAAAAACTAACAATCTAAGTAATAGAGGTTGCATGAAAAAAAAATACAACAGAAAATGTTAGTGACCTTCGTTTGGACAAGTGTTTTGAAACAATAAAAGTGTGTTTCATAAAGTAAATAATTGATAAATGGGACTTCATCAAAATTTAAACACTATCAGAAAGACCTTGGTAGGAGAATGAAAAGACAATCAACTGAGGAGAGAAAACACTTACAAATCACACATCTGAAAAAAGACTTTTACCTATAATATACAGCAAATTTTCAAAACCCAATACTACGAAAACAATTCAGTTAAAATACAGGCCAAAACCCTGGACAGTTTTATCAAATAGGAACTAGAACATCAATGCAGCACATGTACAACATCATTAGTTACCAGAGAAATAAAAGTAAAGCCAAGTCCTGAACATCTTAAACTCTCGTATTTGTTGGTAGTGGGGATCCAAAAACATAGCCACATTGGCAAATGGTCTGGAAGTTTCTTTTAAAATTCAACATATGCATTGCCCCTGAGGTTCGGTGGAGCTGACACTAACCTTACTGGTGTTTGACACCAGGGGGCCCATGGAGCCCACCCGCCCTCCAACCTTTTCTCCAGTCCAACCTGCTGGTCCACCTCCCACCTGTCAACCAGCCAGCACTATTTCATGTGATTAATTTGACTATTCCTCAGTCATGAACTCCCAGTTTCATCAGAATTCTCCCCAGATGTGGAGGCTGCCATCAGCCCACACCTGCAGTCCTAATTACCTCTCCCGACCAGGATCCTGTGATCTGGAGGTCTCAAACTCTTCTTCCCCAAAGGTCCCACAGGTCCTGACATATGTAAAATGAGTGAGGCTGCCTTGACCTCTTCCCTCACCCAAGGAAGATACCCTGAGATTAGTGGAGTAAAACTCGCAACACCAAGGGCCGCGGTGGCCTGGAGAAGAACCTGACACAAGTCCTTCCAGGTCTTCATACTCACGTGCCACGCCCAGGTGCTACATCCGAGGCTTCCGGAAAAGCCACGCTTGGAAGCGCAATCGAAACTCCTGGGGAACATGAGTGACCATAGGACTAATCACAGGCTGCCCGCACCCAGCGCGCTGGGTTAGTGGCTGGATGAAAGGCGCAGTCTTTACCACTCTGCTCCAACCCTTGAGGGGTTGCAGCCCTCCAGCATCAGGGTTTCTGACTGAGTTTCTCCCTGCTGCCACCATACCCTGGCACCATCTCCCAATCTGTGGACCAAATAGAAACAATAATCAAGAGTTTGGGGCAGAAAAAATATAATTTAACCATCCATTTATGAACGTGACCTAGCATGCCATATCTATAAACAAAAAATTGCTTTCACACACATACATAACTGCATGCAATAGTTAATATGGAATTATTCATAATCATTGTCTAGTGGATTAAAACCCACATGTTCTCCAGTGAGTATGTATATGGATCTAAAAAACTGTGGTATCTTCTATCTTCCAAAAGGAATGAGTTAGTGAAACACCCAAAACATGGATGCTTCACACAAAACACAAATGCTTCATGGTAAATGAAAGAAATCAACTTGTAAATATAATATACACACTATATGGTTCCATTTATATGCCAACATACAAAAAAGCAACTCTACCACAGTTACCAGGATTAATGATTACTAGGGTTTAGGGTAATTGAGTTTGGTTAGACTTTTCCTTCATTATCCTTTATATCCAGCACCTGAAATATTGGGTCATCCCCACTGATTGACCCAGTGGGTACATGCAAGTATGAGTATGCATACCTGGGCCTGAGAGGGGATGAATAGGTGCAGAGAGCATAGACTTAAGGAGAGCAAGTACACAGGAGCATAAGAGACCACAAGAATGCCAGAGAGAGAGCCCAAAGAGTTTAAAGATACCTGGAGAGCTGGGGCGGTGGGGGCGTTCATCTGCTTCCCAGGCCCTCCTAGCCCTGGACCTGGCCTACCCAGTATGTGAGAACCAATAAAGAACCTACACAGATTGGTGAGCTTGATGCTTGCCCTATAATTGGCAATGGGAATGGTTGTAGAACATATAAATAGAGGAAAAGACTATCATGGGATAATTTAAAGAAATGCTTTGACGTCACAAAACTGTTTCTGTGTCCTAATAGCAGCAGTGAATGCATGAACATGAACAGGTGTTAAAACTTAGAGCGCACACAAAAAGTTAATTTGGCAGTATCTTAACTAAATATAAATAATAGGAAAATCATACTAGGTTAAAAGTGCCTAAAAGTATGTAACAATTATAATTTGCAAATATAGATTGAAGACTGTTGCTGTTATTTTTCCTTTTATCAAAGTACAAAAGACATTCTTTTGATAATGGTGAGAATTTAAATATTTTAATACTGACATTAGATTTTCTTAGGTACATGAAGGATCTAGTGATTTTGCTGTAATTTTCATTCTTACACCATGTATGCATAAATGTTTAGCTAAAAATTTCATATATTCAGAATACTTATTCATAACCTGGATTAATGTATGTGTTTTCATTTCATAATCTTTCCAAATTTTCTGCACTTGAATAATTTCACATTAAATATTGAGGAACATTGTGTCGTTAAACTTATTCTGAAAATTTAGCTAAAAGCTTAGCTAAAATAACATTTTTCATAAATTTCAAAAAGTTATACTTTATAAATGCCTGTTTTGGTTCACCTTCAACACATGGCTATTTGAATTTGTGTCTCCTTTACAAGGTAAATCTGTTTTATGTACTGACAGTAGTATGTAGTAAAATATTTACAATTAAAAAATATCATCTAACTATTTCTTTAAAGGAAACCATAGAGAGCTATATTTCATGTATTTCATTAGGAAGATATGGGTCCAGGAAATACTGATCTCCATAATGGTAAAAGAATAGATCACATAAGACACAGAATTATACAGACTAGAACAGATTTTGGGAGAGAAACTGTTGTGAAAATTAAAGCTTAGAGAATTCCCTGTGTCTTTCTTTGCACATCTCAAGATAATTTGCACAACTGAAAATGAACTGAGGTTTAATTAGTGATAAGTGATAATCAAAGAAAAATTAAAGAATATTTTCAGAGACAATGAAAAGAGTGCAACAATGAAAAAAACATCATATTAACTATGATGTCTTATATCAATAATAATCAATGATGAATAAGGACAATGTCTCAATATAAATACTAAGAAGTAACCTATACAAATTATAAAATAACACTGAATTATAAAATAAAATATAAAATAAAATATAAAATAACACTGAAAAGGGAAAATCACTTAGAGTATGCATGTTTTTGGTGAGAGTTACAAGAGGTCAGTGAAAAGGAGGTAAATTTTTATCTTCCCTAGTAAGAAATCAATAGATGATACCTTAAATGGAAGTCAAGAAGCAGCAATGCAAGTATTATTGAGAGTCATGAAACAGATAAAGGCTGAAAATACTAGGACACTTCATAAGAATCATTTGATTCTTGTGTGTATATATATATATATATGTATATATATTCAGTTTTAAATAAAAGTCTAAACTTTAAAAATGTTTTTGGTCATAGTTTCTGTTAAGACACCAGTGAAGACTGCCTAATGATGCTAATTGAATTACTCTTCCTTGTATACAGCAGATTTCTCTCTAGTTCAGGTTTCTCTCTAGAATCTACTCCATCTCCCAACCATGTGAATAACCAGGTTAGCCATGTGACTGACTTTAGCCAATGGATTGTTAGAAGATGCTACAAAGCCAAGTCATAAAAAGTGTTTGCATGCTTCAGCTTGTTCTCTCCCCTGCACTTTTGCCATAACATAAGAACATGCTCAGGCTGGTCTAATAAAAGATCCCAGATGCAAGAAGTATTGAGTCTCCCTTGTCCTCCCAGCCAAAGTCAGCCCATTCATTGACAGTCAGCCAGTTTTCAGAAATGTGAGTAATCGTAGCTAAAACGAAGCTAAATTGACACCCCTGTCCTTAAGAATGCTTATTGTTTTAAATACTGAATTTTGGGACCATTTGTTATGCAGCACTATTGCAGTAATAAATAACATGTCCCATGAAGATAATAATGCAGTAATGGTACTCAACTAAATGACATGTATAATACAAGCATACCAACCAGGTCTACTATAGCTCTAGTAAGTGTAAACAAAGAGGAAATAATGCCTGCATTTGTAATGTCAAGTTTGATCACATTCACTTTTAGGAATCCCCCTACTTCTCAAATTGGTTTTCCTCTGGTTGAGAAGTTAAATGAAGACCCATATGAAACAAACAGTGAAGACAGAGGAAATGTTTATCTAGTCATTGTGTTTCCAGTAAGAACTAATATTTTCGTGCCAATTGGGTTTTGTGTACCATTACACATACTTTTCATGCAGCTTTTCGTTCTGTGATATACTTGTGGCATCAGTCTCTACTGTCAGCTTTCTTCTGAACTAATTTAAGAAGGTTTCACTGAAACTCAGATGCCCTATAATTGAGAAAAACCTCTTTTTTCAATTTATTTAGTTCTGTATTGATTATATATTATGTATACTTTACATCACTCTATACCCCCAAGGTTCTATAACTCTAAAACAGTTCTAATTTCCTTCTACCTGTGGAGAACAGACACACACAACCTGCACATATCAGGTTCTTATAAGTGCTTTGCATTTACTAGACATTTAGATGTTAATTGCTGGTGTTATTGAACAGCATAAGCTGTTCCTGATAACAAAGATCAAATTTCAGACAGAGATTCAAAAGTCATGGCAAAACTCCATGAACCTCAATGTTATTTATCTGTGAAGTGGTGATAATAAGAATGTCTACGTGACAAGGTTATTGTAAATGTACAAATAATAGTAATAATAATACTACTGAACATAAGTGTTTAATAAAGACTACTGATTTTAAAATTAAAATTTCTATCTCCTTTGAGGCTCTTGTTCTAGTTTTCTGTCCCACTTATCCTTATTTTAATACTTTCCACTATATCATTTTTAATACTAATCAAATCTTTTTAAAATTAAATAGGTTTCAATAATTTAAAGTTAGGTACATTAGTTCAAGTGATGGAAAAACATTTTAGCTTGGCAATGAGATATGCAAATATTTGTTTTGATTCTGATTGCCCTAATTTAGCTTATTCAGATAAAAGGAAAAGATTTGAGTAATGTGTTATTAAGGAAACATGTTTTAAAGGAGCAAGAGATAAAGATGGAAAGAAACCAAGAACCTAATCTTAATAAGTATATGAAAAAAAGTAGAAAATCAATAACAGGCCAAACATCTCTGCCATGGGAAGACTGTATGCTCTCTGGCTCCTTTCTGTCTCCTCAACTCACAATACTTTCAGCAATATCTTTATCTTTTACCCTAAGTCCTTTATTTATCTGAATCTCTCCTCTAGTTTTGGTCTCTGCCATTGTATATCCTGAGCTCATATATGGCCATCATAGTCTGACTGATCATTTCTGCTGATTTCAACTCTTAGTGCTGATAACTGTCTTGTGTCCTTAATTCAAATTGCTGAGAGATATGCTGATTAACCCAGATCCTCTTTTCATACAAGAACATGCATTTATGTCTCTAACAATCTTAAGTATTCACTGAATTGGCTAGTCTCCCACCTTTGGTCAAATTAGTTGTGTTATAATAAGTAAAGTGATAAATAAAACATGGCCTACAGTACCTAGGATGAATAAACCCTAAGGTAACCTTGGGTTCAAGTAGGAGGTGACTGTGAACGCTCTGTAGGCCCCAAGAAAGTCATAGCCTCAGTTCCTATCTCATTCTGTCCATGGATGATAGTGACATGACTACCTCTTCTAAAGCCAGAGGTCACAGAAAATGGAAAGCAGAACACAGAAGTTTCCAAGGGGTCAATCAAGCCACTTACCTCACTGCTGGGGCAGGGCAACTTTCAGTTCTGCCCAACTAAATCTTATTATCCTTCCTATTTCCAATTGGAAGATTCTGTTGTAGTTGCAATGTTCCTGTTTAGCGTTTCGAGTGTGCTTGTGGCCAGATTTTTCTTTATTTAGAGGTCTTTGGGCCATGGGTACAACATCTTGATATGACTGATGTGACAGAATGTGCATCATCCAGAGATCCTAGACTTTGAGGTAATTGGAGAAGCCTTTGAGTTTTCTCCAGTGAAGAGGGATTGTAGATTTTGTGGAAAAGGAATACACATGGATGTGACCAATTATCCAAACAAGGACTACTGATTATCTCCTTAATGCCCATTTTCCCTCTCATCAATCAGAAAACTTTAAATTCATTTTGAGGCTCTGTTCACTAGCTAAAAGATTGAATTTCTCATAACTTTGCCAACTTGCAGGCTTGAAAGTTTCTTGCAAATGATGTAATGAGGTAGTATAGTACAATATTTCTTCAAAAGAAGGGATGCAGGCTTTTCTTTTTCCTCTTCATCCTAATTCTGGACCATGATTGCAATAGCTGACATTCTAGTTGCCATGTTCGAGTTTTCTTTACCAATATCATCTCCTTCAGTCAAGTAGGCTCTGATATATGTTTCCAGTTAGATCCATATATACAAATAACTAAGATTTTGTCTTTAATTTTTTTTCATCCTGCCAACCCATCACTTATTTACTTTCTTCTTTGTTAACTTTCATCAGTTATTTGCTTTCTTTTGTATCTATGCCCTCTCCCCCAGTGAGTGGTGGCCACTTGAAAACCCTTGGGAAAAAAATAATTTTCTCAGAGAGAAAAGTGAGAATTTAAGCCAGTATGTTTCAGTCAATCTAGTTTTCATGATCTTCAGAGAGCTCTTGCTGTAAGGTTTGGTGGCCCAATATCATTTCCTAGTGCTACTTTGTAATCATCCCTTACAATTGCTTTAATTTGGGAAACAGATGAGGAGGCTTTCACAGATCTTCAACATCTCAAATTACAGCACTTTTGTGGAGAGAAACTCCAAAAGGAATTTCTTTCTTTCTGCTTAAAGTCTGAGCTCGTCTCTCACTCTATACTGATGTACACCAACATTTTGATTCTTTCATTTCATCTAGTGTTTGAGCTCCAGTGCACATGCAGTTTGTCTTCCAAAGAACAGCAGGGATATTTTTCTATCTCATAATAAGAGTTACTAGTCACCCAACCTGAAATTTCTGAGTCCTTACCACTAAGTTAGGTGATGCTTTCTTTTCCTTTTTTTTTTTTTTTTTGGATATTTTCTTTTCTTTTTTATCTTTTTTAGAACTTTTAATACACAGAAATTCACCATTTTCCCTTTTATCTCCTCCTCCTCCCAGGCCGCTCTGGGACATGAAACCCTATCATTCTCTGTAGGAAGTCCTCCCCTTTTCCACACCTGGTTGTGCGTTCTCCACATTTAAGTGAATCCCCAGGTACCAGGGTCCCCCGCTGTTGTTGTCATCCTACTTCCAGATGACAAATTCTTTGTTAGGATTTATTTTGACTCTGCATAAGTAAATAAAAAACCAGTATATCAGAGTCCTCATTAAGATATAACTATTTTTCTCATATAAAAAGAAAAATCTGAAGGAAATAGTCTAGAGAGGCTGCATGAGTAAAGGGGAAGCAAACTTACTGAAGAGAGATGATCAAGATGGTGTCTGGCTCCAAAGCAAAGTGCAGCATCCTTGTTGCCCATAATCTGGCCCCTTTATCTTCTATAATAAAGCCCACTGAAGGTGCCTACATTTTCAGACCCTTCTCGAGTCATTCTATGGGAATTGTGGCTCAAGGAATCAACACAAACACAGATGCTCTTGCTTTACTGTTGCTGTAAGTAACAAAATGTGTTGTCTCTGACTCAGGAGACAAAGCACTCAATGAAATTGTGGCAGCCTAATTTGTTAGCTTGCAATTACTGCTAATCTCAGAACTTTTATTTTTTAATCAACAAAACACAGTGAATATTCAGTCTACATCCAATAAGAGTCCACTTCTCATTCCTCATTCAGCAAGTGTTTTCCACCTGCAGCTGCTCCTGTGGGACCAGAATGACCAAGAAGGTAGCAATGAAAGGTCTCTTTGAGAAGGAGCACCAGGACTAGCAGCAGGCTAGTGTGGCTTCCCTGCTGCAAAATTTAAGGAGGGATCTACTCTTGGGTATCTAGTTCCATACTTGTAGAAACCTGAGAATGAGTGCCTCCTTAAATACTGTGCAGGGGTACATTATGCTAAGTAAATAGACTCATGCCCAAAGGATAAATACCACAGGATTCTATTTATATGAGGAATCTAAAATAGTCTCAAAGAAGTAAAGAATAGAATGGTGGTTGCCAAGGGCTGAGTGGTGCTGGGGAATGGGGAGTTGTTATTCACAGGGTTTAAAGTTTCAGTTACACAAGATGAACAAGTTCTAGAAAACTGTTGCATGAAGTTGTGGCTCAGTATATTATATTTAAGTGTACTATGCACCAAAAATGTTGATAAGAGCCTTGATACCACACTGAATGTTCCTCTGTGTGTGCATGTGTGTGTGTGTGTGAGTGGCATGTCTGGGAGTCCCTCCCAAGAATCACTTTAATCCTGGCCCTGTTTAAAAGCCCCCAAAACTTTTCTTCTTCCAGATTTCTTGTTTTCTCAACCCCACATGCCTTTGCCCTTGCTCTTTCTGGCCTAGCCATACTGGTGCTGAAAACCTGTGCCATGAAGCAGATCTAAAAGACATCCATACCAGTATCAAATGATTAGTAACCACTCAACACTCCAGAACTGTTATAATTTTAAAGTTCTGCTTGTGCAAAGGAATGAACACTAAATGCAGACTCTCAAGTACTCTAAAGAATTTTACCTTTTATATGGGATATATGAGGAGGATTTCAGTTTGGGGGCATGAATAAAATACTTTCATGATATATAAAAATCAGATCACTCTATATCTCCAGTTACTGAACTTGTTTATTCATTGTTAATGCAGCACTTAAACAAGGGCAGAATGGTTCAGTATTTTATGATTACTGATGGCAAACAAAATTTGTTTCTGAGAAATTTCATCATTTGATACATTCAAAAAGCATAGATGGACTTTATTTGTCCTTTTTTAAATGGTGGCATTCCTATTTACAGGCATTCTCACTTTGGTGAAGCCACAGGATGAAAAGAAAGATTTCTGCAGCAGCCAGCTGGTGCAGGCGAGAAGTCAAGTGAAGACAAACCCCTGATTCTCTGTCTGCCTGGAAGTCACTGGCATCTCAGTCCAAGTCTTAAACAAACGAGCCTTTGTGCACACTCATGATGGGTTCCTTTGAAGCTCTGGCATCCTGACTGGCAACTTTTCATATCTGCCCATCTTAGAGCAGAGGAGGTTGGGAAACAGAGAGGGGAAGGACCCAAAGAAGTAGGCAGCCTTCAGATGGCTCTGTGCCCACTGGGTAAACATGCAAGCTCCCTTCACACACAGATAGCTTTTCAAAAATGAAAAGGGAGTGTCAGTCTCATTTGGAATACATAGGAGGAAATGACTGTCAGCTGTCTACACACAACAAAACAACTGACCACCACACCACAGTTCACAGTCAGAGCTTCCATCCGAGGTAGACAAGATTCTTACCCATTCCCACAAGTCCTCAGCAAGATGGCCAGCACACAGGGGTGGCCATGCTAATGAGATCCACAGCATGTGCTGTCTACAAAGCAGACACAGTCACAAGTTTCCTTCAGGACAAGAGCAACATTGCTTCTCTAAATTCACCTCTTAAACTAATTATGTTGATGGAGGCTGTGTGGCCTTTTGTTTTGAGTTTAGGATTAGGAGTTCAAAGTTCCCAGGCCCAGTTTTAGTTTCAAGACTTCTTGTGTGGCCCTTCACAAGCAATTATTTCTTGTTTCTTTTTTCCAGGTTATTATAGGGACTACAGGAAAGGCAGTGAGGAGGAGAAAAGTTAGAGTATATCTAGTTTTAAAACTTCCAATTGACTTCAAGGGAACAGAGTATTAATCAGCATCTTAGTGAAAAATACAAAAGAAGAAGATAGGAATCCTGTATTCAAGATATTCATAAAGTAAATTGACAAAACTTAAGCACTTGACACATAACACAAAAATTGGCAATAAAGCATCCAGAAATACATATATGAATATGGCTAGTGAAGAGAAAAGATAGTTTTCTTTTTTAAAGTAATATCTTCCAGATATAAAATAAGAGCCAAAATATGATTTAATTCTCCTTAGTAATTCAGAGACTTAAATAAAAACAAATGCTTATGAAGAGATAGTTTGCTGAATTACTACGGATATTATAGCAGGATTATCAATAGTGACTTTTTATGATACTGAGTTTTGAGCCTAATCCTTAGACTTCTCACTTGACCCAAAAGTATTGTCTATTTGCTGTTTTGGTTTTGTTTTGTTTTTTGCATATTTCTACTTTATATTTCTCAAATTGCAGGTTTGCTTAAGGGGTATAAAAACTAAATATGACAAAGCATGTGTGCACACATTTCATTTAGTAACAAAGGTAATTGCAAATACCTTTATAAGAAACATAGCAACAACGTATTTCTCCCATTTATTGTAATAAAACTTCACTTAGTATAGACTTATGTCTTACAAATTGCTTTGTTTTAAAATTGTCAGGAGGTCAAAATATTTTCAGTGTATACATTACTGTTACTTGAGTCATACTTGTTTTCATTGTCAACATATTAAATCAAGACATACACACAAACACACATACACACAGGTATTTACTTGCCACAAGTTGACTAGTGTAATTTATTTTAAAAGAGCTTCCAGTGAAAGTAGAAGTTAAAAGAAGTATAAAGTATATTCAACTTTATTGACTAAGAATCTATTTTTATTTTATCAATACTAGAATTTCTTCTAGATCTGTGATATGTAGACTAGGACTTCTTAAGATGAGACAAGGAAAATTAGAAACCGATAATGAAATAGCTTGGATTTATACTTTGCTAATGATAACATATTCTAAAGGGTATCCTATTATATGCCCAGAGATACAGTTATAAAAGTTATAAAACCTTGCAAAATAGGATCTATATAAATTCAAACTGCAAATTAGATGCTATTGTATTTACACAAAAAGTCACATTCAAGACCAAAACTACCAGAGTAACTGACCTGACAAAAATTATAGAGATGCCTAAATTCCACTAAGAAGACTTGCCAATCTATATCTGACACTTATCTTGACAATGCTCTCCTCTAATTGTAGAGATGGCAAACCAATCCCTTAGTATACAAGATAATTCATATCTGGAGTCATGAGCAATTTTTAATGAAGACAGTAAAAAGAATGCTTTCTAATTTAAACTTTCCAAGACTCAAGAGTAACGCTCACCCCTTTTCCACAGGGGGAAGAAGACCACTGCAGAGCTGCAAACCATGACTGAGGGGCCCAGTGGGACCAGCTATCTGCTACTGTATGTCCCCATAGAGGAACTTCTCAATAAAGGTTGGCAGCCTGGTTCTGTAAGTCAGAGACCAAAACTACAAGGTGAAGAAGCAGCAAAACGGGATGCAAAACAGAATGCAGGAGACAATCAGCAAAGAAGAGCAGACATAGATGGTCTCCAAACAAACTCTGATTGGATGCCCCAAGCAAAGCTAAGTCTGGAAATCCAACCATGGTCCACCATGCCCCAGGAACACAGATCCTCACCCAGGAAAATGACATTGCTCCAGAAAAGGAAGAAACTAAAGGACTAAATACGGACTAATAAACAGCCATGAGAGAAAAGGCAGAGAGACCAGAGATGGGAGTCAGGGGAAGAGGGAGACTTTTCCAAGGGAATCAACAATGATACAAAGATGTTGTATGAAATCATAAAATTTTTTAAAAATTAAAATAAATAAAATATCTATGACTGTTTTTCGCTAAAAGGAAGTAACAGGAACAAGATTTACCTTCCCCATGAAAGAACTAAAAACTTGGATGAAATATATAGACAATGATTTTCAGACATTTTGAACATCAGGTAGCAAAGGACAGCATGCTGAGAGATGGAACATAAGTGGCATGGTGGTTGTCCAAATTTGCTATCTAGACAACTTTTCAAAGTCAACCCTTCAGGAAGCTAGAACCCAGGTGGAGAATGGCAGCATAGAAGAAACAGAACTAAGAAGTCAGGTCAGAACAGTTAGACTTGCAGGCTGGTTCTCAAAAGAAGATGCACAGAGAGTCCATTTTTAGTCTTCAGCCAGTATGAGAAGAAACTACACAAGCCTGAGGAAGAAAGTAGCTAAGGGGATGATCTCAGGACTCATAAAGGGACAGGAATAGATTGCATTCCTCCAAAGCATAAAAACTTTGTAACTTAAGAGACATCAAATGGAGCATTCAGACTATTAACTTCCTAGTAGGGAAATATTAGTCCAATACTCAAGGTTATTCTAACCCCACCTAGCAGAATTAAAAATCTGCATAGTTGATATAATTTATTTTTCATCATTGACCATGATTGTCTTTTTATCTAGTCCTTCCCATAAATACTTAAGTGACTGAAAGTTGAGTGAAAATCTTGACTTTTTCCAGAGTTCAGCATCTCACCCACCAGCAGAGGAGAACACAGGAGAGAACATCACAGAAGTGAAATAAAGCATTTCATCCCATTTCTGTCTCCTCTGCCTTGCTTGTTTTCCATCTACCACCTTATGGTTCCTGCTCTATGAATGAAATTATAAAATCTGCTGTTCTTATAAGCTGAATGAGTGTTAGGGAACTTATGATGGCAGCCCTGGACCTGTTTACTTCCTCATTTTGAGCCAACAATGCACCGATTGTTCAGTATTATTACTGTATCATTATGCAATTATCCACATAATGCCATGCAGACATTGCACCTCCCAGAAACCTCTGTTGATCTTTCCACCCATGGCATTTGCTCCCAGCTCAGTCCCACTAACGAAAGCATAAATTTGATAAACATAGTCATGTTGCTATTGGAATTGTGAGATAATCTTCCAAAACTGGCCTCACAAAACTTTTGTTTCAAAGAAATTTTTATGGTATTTTTCTTTAAAGGGAGGATCTCATACTCATACTTGGAAAAGGGGGGGGGGGTGATTTTCCTCCAGTATTTCCTAGCCATTGTGATCAAATTTTTATGATCCTCCAATCATACTCCTTTTCCCTGGTCTCTCACTACTGAAAATGTTTTCTGAGAGGTTACACAGATAAGAATGGGCCTTAGGATGGAACCATTTTCTTTGTTGATGTTTGTCCATCTAAGAGACATTCACACATGACTCTATTATCACTGCCCTATATGAAGAAGCCACATCTTTAGTTCTTTCTGGATTCTTCCATAGACCAGATAAAGTTCAAGTGCAAGTCATAGAGGTGGGGGAAGGATTTCAGATGCCATCCCTCTCTCTAACTTTATTTCATTCCAATCCTTATGAGTGCTTGTAACTTTGTGTGGCAACTGTGAGAGGGAAGAGAAACAGAATCTGATGACTCTCATTTAGTATGTTCTGAAACG
Organism: Uropsilus gracilis; assembly: GCA_004024945.1. Taxonomy (NCBI): domain Eukaryota; kingdom Metazoa; phylum Chordata; class Mammalia; order Eulipotyphla; family Talpidae; genus Uropsilus; species Uropsilus gracilis. Next base: position 113,491 of record PVHY01001431.1, read on the forward strand.
TAACACTCACCTGGTAACTTCTTCATAATGCTGGAAAGACCTAGCTTCTTTTTTCTACATAATGCAACTAGCTTTCTCTCTTGCAAAAGAAGATACTCACATTAATTCTTATCTAGTTAAAAATTCACTCTAAGGGCACAAGATAAAAGGAAAATGTAATGTCACTTAATCAGGCCTAGAGTTTATAATAAATTGCCAACTTGATTTGAGTTCCTTCCATAGATTTCTTAAAATGTATTTTTAAAAACAACCTGGAGAGTCTTTTGAAGTTAGCGCCTTTTATGGTAAAGAAACTTTTCATCTGAAAGGCAGCATTTTCTTCAGTTTTACCTCGTATTTCTTAGATTATTTTGTAGTAACATGAATGTCACTATTTTAAAACAGCATTACAGGATAATAACACTTCTACAATTCTATTTCTATCAATCTACTCTGCCAGATATGTCTAGATTTAGATCAAGAGATATACATAGAGAAATGTCTGCAATGATTTTCATCTAATGATGATGGTGACTGAAATGGTTTTGAGGGTTTTAGGTTTCATTGAGGTGATTTTATTTTATTAATAATCTTCCTATTTTCAAATTTCAAGTGATATAAAAGGTAAATTTTTAAAAGTTCTTATAAAGACAGCAGAAAAGACACTAGGCCTTCTTTGGGGGGAAATGTGTCTTCATATCACTAGCTGCAGCCTGCAGCATTGGATATAGGCTCTTGTCTCTAAATAAGTGGAATTGGTAGAAGCCAATTTATGAAAAATCACCCTCATTCAGATGGTCATTGCCACTGGAACACTGAGTCTCAAACAGAAAGACTCTCAGGGAAACAAAAATAATTTTGACTTTTTTTACACATGGCACATTGCAAACCGTTGGATTTATCCCTTGAAGTCCCACCATAAACAGAAACCTAGACTTTGTACACTGCCTGCTTATTGATTACTTCTGCGTATTGATTCAAATGACAGCCTAACATCCCAACCACCTGCTGAGTTCATATCACAAGAGAGGGCCAGTGCCACACAATGTCCCCAAGAGGCAAAGAGTTTTGAGGCTGTGGATGGTAATAAGCATTGTGACAAATAAGCAGAAAGAGCTTTAATTACAATGTTATTTTGAGACAAATTGAAGCAAAAACACTATAGACAACTCCAGGACTGGGTAAAGAAATTCTGAAATAAGAGAAGAGAAAAATACAGGTGCTACTGTTTGGAGTAAAAGGCTTTTTTTTCCCTGGAAGATATTTAAATATCATCCAAAATGAAGTTTCTAAAATCAAGAAATCCAGAGATTATACACAGTTTAAAGGTTAGAAAAGCAAGGAAACTCATAGGGTTGGAAGGGTCTTTATATTTGGAACATAATAATTCTGAAGCTTTTTCAGAACATTTTCTGATTTTTGAGAAGTCTTATGGAATTCAAAGAGTAACTAAGAAAATATAAAGTGATGTGATAAAAATGATAAAAACACCATAACAAATTTTAATCACTTGGCACATTATAAAAATTTTTCAAGCAGAAACCAGTTTCTTGATTTGTACTAAAAGAACTAAATCTCAAATACTAAAGCATGAGCAATCATTTACTTAAAAATCGAACTATATGCAGAGAAGAATTAGAAAACAAGAGAAAACCTAGGTGAAAAAAGTCAGATCAGACTCCAAGTAATCTATTTTCAAGGACCAAAATAAGAAATAAAAGGAATGGAATGTGATGTGATTGATACTAATTACTTCTCAAAACATCTAAGTTCTCCAAAAGAGGGCCCAGTAAATTAAAGGACATTATTGTCAGGAGAAGTGAAAATCTCAATCTGTGTAACACACTAAGTTTCCACAACATGCATGTGACACAATTAATAACAGGGATAAATGCTGGGTACCTGTCTACTTTGACAGTTAAGAAAGGTGCCCACAACGAGAAAGCAATCAATCCAGTTATTCAGCCTATTTAAAGGTGGTTATGATTAGGTGGGGACAAAATTGTGCACTTCCAGAAAGCATGCCCCTTACATTTCCAGTGTGGATTTAAAGCTTGTGTAAGTTTTTTGCTTTTATCTGTTCTCTTCTCCAGATAATTGAAACTTCAATTATTGTATGTAGGAAAGCTGCCTCTGGTATCCCTTGTAAATTCCAGGAACTCTAATTTGGGATCAAATCTCTAAGGAAAAGTCTGTCCATCTGTAAAGCCTTTTTGTGTGTACATCTTTGATTAAGAGTCTAATTGGCTCCATTTCTTTTTGAACATTTTGTTTATCCACCTAATTATCCTGGGAAAACTGACATGTTTATCAATTTTTAAATAAACAATTATACAGTAGAATGAAGTCATAAAACAGGGTTTTCGGAAAAGTTACATCTCTGCTGACCATGGACATAAGTAGGGTTTATTTTCCCCCAAAAAAGTATAATATTCATGAACTTGGGGGTTGAAAAGAAATTCTCATAAAAGGAAGGTTTTATTATTAAACACAGCTATTAAAACTGAATTTAAGAACCACAAAATCTTGAAAAGTTTGTGTAGATCACCGTAACTAAAATGCAGTAAACATTCATGTATGTAATAACATTTATGAGCTTGTTTTAATCTGACTTCTTGAATACAATCAGTAATTATCTGTTAGATGCTAGGTTTCCCGACTTGCTGCAGAATAATGCCCTCTGCTGATGACACTGAAGCACTACATTCTGAGAAAAACATGGAAAGGGAAGAGGAAGGAGAGGAGGTGGGAGGAAGAGCAAAGAAGACAGAAGAAATTAAATAAGTCAAATTGGGACATCTAATATTTAACCAAGACTTTGGAACATATTAAAAATAAAACTTGAGCTCCATTGATTGATTAGTAGAGATTGTGCCTTCATTTCAGGAAATGTTATTCCTTAAAAATTAAAGTACATTGATACTGTATCGAAACTATTCTGAAATTACTGTCTGGTGATATTAATTTGGAAGGTTTTCAAAGTTAATATTTGTTGAGATGCCAATTAACAATTTAATACCAATTAAATACCAGTTGTTACTAATGCTACTACTATTACCCACCTATGTTATTCCTAAATCTGATATTCTCATTTTTTATGGTCATCAAGAGCCTCCAAGAGAGCTTGTTAAAAAAATACTGATGAACCAGGCACAGAGGCATGTGCCTATAATCCCAGTCTTCCCAGTCTTGGGAGGCAGAGGCCGGGAATCACTTGAGTCCATAAGTTTGGGACTACCCTGGGCAAAATAGTAAGACCTAGTCTCTTAAAAAAAAAAAAATAATGATGAACTGGGCTCCACCTTTAAGGATTCTGATTCACTATGCTAGGAATTAAAGAAATGCATTCCTAATATTTCACTTAGAGAACAATGAAAAATAAGTTTATTTTGCTTAAATAGCAACACAAGGGCCACTCAGGACCTGGTCTCTTATTCAGGGTACCAGAGCCCTAACCTTTCTCAGTACTCTAGTTTACCTTTATCTAGGTATTTGTGTATCATCATCATCATTATCATCACCCCTGCCACCATAATTATCATAATTTATTGAATATCTATTACATGCTAGGCATTATATCCCCATTTTCCAGACTGTCTTTGCTTGGGGAAAAATACATCTGGCTTTTTTATTTTTCAAGTCTCAAGTTCTATATGAAAGAAACCTGAACCATGTCTTCCATGTAGTTGAACTTCAAAATCTTGCTTCCTTTTCCTATGTCCTTTGCCATTTTAGATTGAAACAACTACTTAATTACATCAGTGCCCTTATTAATCTTAGTGAATTCCTATTTGCCTTGCATAACTGCTCAAAGTTCAAATACTGACAAACATATCACTAACCAATTTCCAAAAGAGTTTTCATTTTCTTCAGAATCTTCTGGATGAGACCTGCTCTCCGTTGTTTCTTGATATACATTTATTTATGCCTCTCTCTGCCTTTCTGTGCGTAGTATTCATCCACATTTCTGGTCAGATGCCTTTTTGGTCTCCACACACTGAGGAAAGAGTCACCTGTGAAACTAGTGACATTAAGTCTAAATGAAATCTACACCTTATGTCCTATGTACATGACACAAACGGTTTCTCAGTAGTGCCGGTAAAAGATACTAACAGGCTAGAGATTTTACTATATAATTTTCTAACACCTACTTTATGACCTACAAAACATAGGTAAATGAACTGAGACATTTAAATACATGAGATCAAGGCAGTTGGCTAGTAGCATCAACAAGAATCCAAAAGAAATAACAAAATTGAGTTAATGAGGACTATTCTAGGTAGAGGGTTTATAATTTCAATCAAAATAGACTGAAAAGATAAAAGGATCTTTATTGATTTATGTAACAAAAAAGTTTAGGAATGATATTAGAATTAGGCAGATTTGATTCAGATTCTTCAAACTATTCTCAGAAAATTGTCTCTCTTCCTCTATTTGCTTACCTTCTCTTCACTCTTTGTTGGCTTTATTCTCAGATAGGCCCTCTCTCCATGTGGTACTAGAGATGACCCTTGATACTCTTGAAAGAAGAGGCACAGCCCTTGGCAATAGTTTTATAAAAGATCTTAGTTGGGTCACTTGCCCATCCCCAAGTAGTTACTATGAACAGAAAAAAGAAGACATACAAAACACATGCCTGGCCCTTGTAGAAGGGAGTGGAAGTTCTAGCCAAGTCATATGACAAGAAACTGGCAATATATATATATATATATATATATATATATATATATATATATATATATATATATATATATATATATATATGCTTACTGGTTAGTACACCTCTTAAAACTTCAAGACAGGTTTTAAAAAAGAAAAAGAAAAAAAAAATACAAGTCCATAACCTAAGCATCTGCATGAGAATATGACTCGACGTGGCTGAAAAGCCAGGAAAAAAATCTAAAGTCATTCCAGACACTGACAAAAATCTGTGCAGTTGATTTTGTCTCCCTCTGGAAACTTCTGGAGGAAATACAAGAGAGATATTAATCTATTAAAGATGTCACACAATAACCAATTATAAATAATTGGGTTTCAGGACCCAATTTTAGCCTTTGTATTGCAAGTATCCAAAACAGATTACTTAAAATAAGAATTTACACAAATTTCTAAGAAGAAAAATAAAATTTGTATGAACATAACACACTGAGCTGAGGTCCCAAATTTTAAAAGAAATAGCTCAAGCTAAAAGCAGATCTGATGAGTCAGAAATTGAGAGAACATAAGTTTATATCAGAAGGGGAAGAGTTGAAAAATGGGAAGGTAAAGCCTAAAAGAAAGAAAACAGGAATAAAATAGACCTCTATAGATATTCAAAGGGGGGGATTTGGATTAGTAGTTTCAGAATCAGAACCAGAACCAAACAATGAAAATTCCGGGAGAAAAATGTCAGTTCAATAGGAAAAAAGAAAAGTCTGTCAGATCAGTGCAAATTTATCTTGACAGGAGGTAGTGTTTCCTTCAGGGATGTTCAGACAGGATATTTGTTAAATAGAAGGAATAAATTACATTTGGTTCCTCCTAACCCTGAGGTTCTGGTATACCTGATTCCTTGTTATATTTAAATATTGATTATAATTTGGGTTTTAATTGATAAAACATCTGGTTTCTATGAAAGCAGACCATAAAACTCTCAGGTGATAATTGAAGTCTACCTTGAAGGTATCAAAATTGAAAAGAACCTTACATGAGAGACCAATCATTGGTTGACACTGAACTGATCAGGCCTGCAGTGTGACTCCATGCATTTTTTTCCCCCATACACGTTGGCTGAAACCATGGTTCAATGACACCAAACCAAGAAGGAAAGAAGGGAGAGACCTTCCATGTAGCAGGTAGCATCTGGTTGCATTATGGCAAGCTAGCTTAGCAGCAGGGACAGGCTCACCCAGCACCAAGGAATTCAGATAATACAAGAGCATATATGGCAGCAGCAGCGGAGGCAAATTGAGATAAGAGTCATCTGGAGGATAATCATAAAAATGCAAAGCAAAGGGAGGATGGGCACACGTTGGCTACTGTTAAGATGCATTAGCTTGGGAGAAGGAAAAAAGTAGAGGGATTGAGGTAGTGAGACTGATGAGGTAAAGACAGACTTCCTGCAAAATTTTCACCTTAAGAGGGTATAATTATTGGTCATCTTTCTCTGGCTTGGGGTCCTGAAACCCAACTATTTGTACATTGGTGTTGTGTGACCTCTTTAACAGATTAATATCTCTATTTTATTTCCTCCAGAAGGTTCCAGAGGGAGACAAAATCAACAGTGCAGATTTTTGTCAGTGCCTGGAATGACTTTGCCTTTTCCACTTGAAAGAAAGCACCAAAAGCCTCCCACAATAAAAAATAAAAACTCTTAAGCTTTGTTAGTACGGGAAATCTAAACAAAATGAGAGCAGTTCCCCAGCCAAACATTAGTACTTTTCTAACAGAAAAGGAGCAATCACAAAGGCGATTTTTTAGGGAAAATTGTCCTTTTCTCTGCTCCTTTACCATTCAGATCAAAGCACTCAACTTCTCCAGCCACCATGAGAACACACTCTCCAAGTTTCTGAAGCAGCCAGTAAGCTGAATCATTGCAGATTAAATAAACATGCTGAGTTGAATCAAAAAGTAAATAAAAAGCCTCTTCTGACATAAGTTTGTATTTACAGAAATCCTGTGACTAAAAGCAACTTAATTTTGTATCATTTAAAAAAAAAAAAACCAAAGCAAGCAAAATAAGGTTCCTCAAGTTTATGTTAATTAGACAATGTACCCAGAAACCCAGAGCCTGACAAAAATCTTAAAAATCAGTTGAGTCATCAAAAAGTAATTTTAGCAAAAGAAAAATACTTTAAAAAATTAAGCCTACTCACACTAATTTTAACTATTGCTGAGAAGATATCCTCAACATCATTATAGAACTTGTGACTGACAAAAGTCAGTGAAAAATATTATAGATGAAGTAGTCTTTTCAAATTAAAGTAAGAATTTGCCTAATTGAAAACATTTCTAGTTACTCTACAATAAAATACTATACGAGAAGTGGATAACCTCTACATCTAAATCAAATTAATTTATAACAAATTCTAATATTTAGAGAATGATTTTATTTGATCGCTCAATATTCAGTCACAAGTTTTTAGTTCTCAAGAAAGAAAGTGGAGGAACGAAAGAAATCTTGAACAGAATCCTCTCATAATCTGCTGGAGACACTCAAGAAGTTTGGCCTTGGTGGGTCCACCCTTAGGTGCTGAGTCTGAACTTGCCAGCCCTACCCTTACATGCAAGGCAACTGACTAATGTAAAGGTGATCAATAAGATGTGTTGTTTCTTTCCACTGCCCGACCAATTAAGAATAGAGCACTGACCTTAGCATCAGGGCTGTGGTAAACCTGGAAAACACATCTTACCCAACCTGGGAATAGAGTTGAAGAGGAGGTTGTTTAGAAAAAGTTACTGTGGAAGGCTAGCTGAGTCATTAAAAAAACAAGTAGGAGTTTTGAACAAAGGAATTATGAAGAGAAAGAAAGAGGATGAGAATTCTAAGCAGACAATAGAGATGAAAGCAATCAGGATAATGGGCTTGTGAAAACTGGAGGTGGTCCCATGAAATTATCTGTAGCTGAGGAAGGATTTTCAAAAGGCAAGAATCGGTGAACAGATCAAGTACTAAGGGGACCAGGCAAAGAAGTGTAACCTTCTTTCCAAAAGATGTTAAGAATCATTGGAAGTTATTACTTCTTTTAAAATGACATCTTGAGCCAGAGTGTGTTTCAAAATTGGAACAGAATGGGGAAGATGTAATGACATTTGGAATAGCATTCCCCTCCTAGCCTTACTAGGAAGAGAGTATACCACTTCCTTGGGGATTCAAATTCTGGATTTTAGTATCTTTTTAATATAGTTAAACATAACTCATTGGACAATTAATTTGGGAGAAGTGATAGTGTCAGAAGTGTGGGTCCAAAAACAGTGGTGATAGAAGGGGAACAAAAGAAGGCATGCCAAACTATTATGTGGTCCATGCAAGGAAGAGTGAGGATTGAATCTTAACACTGCCACTTAATATTGCAAGGAGGGCAGAGAGCAGGAGAAGCATGTGGAAACTTATGCTCCAATGTCTCTGCAGAAATAAAACTATTAGACACCAATAGAAAACCAGAAAACAGAGAAAGTCTTCCTTTTTTCTTCCACAATCAGGACAATAAAATAAATGAAATGAAATTATATTGCACTACACGTTTATTCCCAGAAGTATCACAGAGGCATTAATTTCTCAATCTTCAGATCTGAGGTCTGTCTTAAGAGCATTAAAAGAACTAGGTAAATATAAACAAACATTTACCTGTCAATACTCAGAAAGTATAGCATTTTAGCAAGCATGAAAATGTTCAAATACAATTGCATGTATTTACCAATCTCTCCCCCCGCACATGTAATTGCACACTTTTGAAAGCTTTGAGGATCGTAAGATTCTATCCCTCAAGCTGTTTCCAAGCACTATTTCCAAGCAAACAACCCAGTTACTTTTAAACCAGTTACAAATTGTTAATGTAAACTATTAACAGGATATAAACTTCTTTTCTGATTACACAATTTAGGCAACAATAATTGTAAAACTTCTGCCTCTAATCCCCTCATGAAGGTAAAAATAATCTCATGTCCTTTGGATGATTGAGTACAACTTTCTTGAATTAAGACTGTTAGTAGGCAGTATTACAAAGTAGTTCTACTTTAACTTTTTTGCTCACTCATTTGACATAATCAAAATCAAGCATTTTAGGAAAGAATAAAAATGCATTTTCCTTCTTATCAATGGGGGTTTTTGAAATTGCTTGTCATCTGAAATTGCTTGGGATCTGTCATCTAATGGCTATTATTCTGACAGGAGAGTGAGTGTTCTATTATTGACATTGTGGGGGACTTTCCAAGTTGTGAGAGGGGGTATTGGTATCATTCCTTGACCTCTCTTTGACATGGTTAGAATGTATTTGACTCCTCTCTGATTTGCATTATTTGCTTGTCCAAAAAACAAAAAAAGTAACTTATCTGGTTAATCCAGAGCTTAACATGGATTGTGTTTTACTACTGGAGTCTTGAAACATCTCAAATGCAAGAGTTAGTGTAGTCACTTTCCCTTTTTCTTTAACTTCAGGTGAGGCATGACCCCCTTCTTCTGCATCCTGTTCCAAGAGGTTAGCAAACCTATCCTGTGCTTTTTGAAAAGCCAGGTAGGAGGATGTCATTCACCTGCCTTCCATTTCAAAAGCAGTTGTGGGACTAGTCTGTGGGCTTCTTCCAAGTGAATCTCAGACTATATTCTGCCTGCATAGTCTTAACCCACTGTTCCCATACAAATTTCTGTGTACTTTTGCTTTAAAATTTCAATTCAGTGCAGAGGGAAGAAAATCCCATCTCTCCAAGGTCAAGTCCAAACCACATTCTCTTTAAACAAAGGCCTGTGATTATACGTTTTTATATCCTTGCTCTAATTAATATTTTGATTGGCAATCCAATACATGCGTTGCCCATATGAAAACCCCACAGAAGGAAACACGCTTTATAAACCCAACCCCTGACCAACAGTCCATTCAGAAAATAGATGCCATCACTGGGAAGAAGTACTTGGATATTGGCCTAAGTGAAATCTTTGTAAATTTGTTCCCAAAAGCAAAGAAAATAAAACAAAATAATGGCACTGCATCGAACTAAAAAAACTCCTATATAGGAATAAATATACATTAAAATGAAAAGGCTAGTGGGAGATTTGCAAACTACCTATCAGACAAGGAATTAGTATCTAAATTATATAAATAATTCAACAACAAGAAAGGCATACAACCAGATTTTTAAAATGGGCAGAGGATCTAAATGAGCATTTCACCAAAGAGGATACAGATGGGGAATAGAAACATGAAAAGATGTTCTTCGTTGCTCATCATTAAGAAAATACAAATTGAAACCACAATGATATTTCACTTCAGTACAATGTAGTAACTCAGATGTCTTTCTACAGTTTATGAGCATACCCATTTCTCTATGTCCCAGTCAGCAAATTTTATTTTTATCTTTTGTACTGCTTAATCTATTAATGTGTCAATTTGCAATTTCCTTCACCCTGGTGACCAGGGTGAAATTTTTGATCTGGGTTGTTGATGACTGAATTAACCTACCTAAGAAATTTCTCTTCAGATCTTGCCTTTTCAATAAATTGTTGCATATTTTTTTCCATTGAGGAGTATGCTATGTCTTACCATTTGTTTGATCTTTTATGTCTTTTATGAATCAGTAAGGCTTCATTGTTTTTATCTATATTCTACCTTTTTCAGTGAATTTTATAATAGATATTTTCAATATTTGTCAATAACTTAATGGAGAAAACATTGACTTTTGTGTATTTATATTACATTGCTACCTCTTACCATCTTTTTTTGTATTTATTGTAAAGGGGGTTTGTTTTGTATTTATTGTAAAGGTTTCAAATATGTCTTTTTGTCATCAGCAAAAGTTTTCCCACTTTCCTTCCAATCCTTATTTTTCTATTATTTCCCTTATTATTTCAATATTTTTCATAAGTGATTAGCATTAAATTAAGTGGGGAAATTTCATCCTTTCCTATGACTTGCAAGTGTTTAGGTAACACTGGAAGTAAATGGTTAAGTTTTGTAGCTTTTCAAATTAAATCCAATTCTAAAACAATTTGATATTGGTGAGATTTTTTATGATAAACTTTTAGTCCTTTTCCCTACATCTTTAGTGACAATTTTTTTAATTTGATTTTTCTATTATTTTCCTGAGACAATTTATATTTTGATGTTTTGTTCATTAAATCCAGGTTTTTAATTTGTACTTATAGGCTACATATATTCCTTCATGCTTTTAAAATTTCTTCTTTGTTTCATATCAAATTATTTACAGATAAAATAGTTTCAAACCTAGGATTAGTTGCAAAATAGTACCAAAAAATCGGTCATGGTATAAATAATGTTAACTCTGTGTTCATAATTGTCGAATCAAATTACTGCAATAATGGATCACTCTATTCTCTCTAGATTTTCCTGGAAATTTTTCACAATGAAAACCTTTTAAATTTTGGAAATAATACTGACATATATATATGATACTAAAATTGCTGTTTGTTTAGACATGCTTATCAATTAACTTTTCTCTGTTACTATCAGAATGGACATCATAATCAAATGGTTTAGTGACCTTCTATTCAGAAGATTAAGACCATCAACTATGAGTTCCCCATGCCTCCCCCACCATACGTACTTTAAATATTTAGTCTAAGTGAATCCTCTTAGCTTTCTGTTTGAATAAAGAGGAGTCTATTTTCCAGAGCTATCTCCTCTGACTTTTCCAAGAACCTATCTAATTATTCTTCCAACATTTATATGCATTCCATGCTTCTCACCCACATTCAAGTATGCACAGGCTAAACTTGTTCTGAAAACAATTGCTTGATGTAGCAGCTTAGCAAGTGTAGAGGATAAATTACAAGGGGGTAATTTTTATTTCTCTCTTCTCTATTACAAGAGACATCAGAACCTCGACTTTAGATGGCTATATGTAGTCTTGTCTTTCCTGGAATGTTTGTGTATCTTAAAATCTCTTAGGGAATCTTCCCTTAGGAAGCATATGTTTCTTTCCTTCCTGTAGAAAGTTGGGCACGCAGTCACCCTGCATAGGGAAAGCATGGTGGCATTCCAGATGCACTGAGCTGCATGTTATTTTATTTCAGTACTAGTCTGTCTTCCACACCCCTCCCTATGATCAATTTCTCTCTCCTTTTTTTTTGTTTTGTTTTGTTTTGTTTTGTTTTGTTTTTTGCATATAGAGACAATTCCTCTTGGGGGACTGAAGCACAATTTATTTAACATATAGTTTGTGTTCTGAAGTTTTAAAGTAGAAAGCTGTTTATCTTTGGGAGGGAATAGAAGATAGGAGAACAGAAATGGTCACCACCCAGCTTATCTGTCACCCTACATAATTCAACTCCACCCACACCTGTGGGTCAGAACTGTAAACAGAGCTCACTCTGTTCATTCTTCTTAAGGGTAAAAGTGGACTGACATATTGCATTGGATTGTGAAAACACTTGCATTTATATATAGCTGAGGGAAGAATAAAGCTCTAGAAGGGAGATACCAAAGTAGGAAAAGATAGGTGGATACTTGAATAATTATGTTAAAAGATGTCAAAATGACCATATAAAGTCTAAAAATTGAAGCGTGATTTCTGTAAGAAATTTAAACATTATTTTCTTCCCAGTAAAATTTGGTAATATAGACTACCAGAAGGAGAGGGTGGTGAGAAGAGCATGAAGGGCCCAATGGAATATAGTGGAGGATTTTGGGTGCTTTGTGGTAGGTATGGTGTGGTAATATACATCTGAAGAGGTATGACCCTTGTATCATGTACAGTGATGTAAACCAGTGTTACCTCAATTTTCAGAGAGAAAAAATAAACAAATCCACTGCTTAACATTTTCTTGTCATTATCTCTTTAAGCCTGCTTTTATATAGTCTTAAATAGTACTTCAATGAATAAACAACCAATGAATAACAATCTTTCATAATTCCTTTTAACTTAAATATATTTTCAGCCCTTGAGTTGTGTGTCTGCTAAAATAGCAGCAGAGCAGGTTGAATATTCCACCCTCCTCAAAGTTTTTTTTTTTAGTAATAATTTGCAATCTTATTATTAGTAGTAGTAATAATTTGCCACCAACTCTTCTGATAATTATCCTGGCTCTTTTTTGGACCTGCTGACTCCTTATCTTTTAAGTTTCATAATATGACTACCTCTGATGAAAAAAAATATTAAATGTCAAGTTTTATGTAAAAAATTATTGAAAAATTGAAAAAAATGGGACAAAAAAGTTATAGAATGAACATGCTCAGTAAAAAGAATAAAAGAACACAGCTATAATAGTATTACAAAGTGTTCTTTAAATCAAGAATAGTAGTAGAGTAAGTACATATATTTCAAAGTCCTTATAAGAGATAGCAAGCCTAAATTCATCTGTGTCTAATAAAGTTTTCAAGATCTATATATAGAATAGATAGAAGAAATAGAGAAATTAAACAAATTCATAATGATAGGGAAAAGAAAATATACTTCTCTCTGCAACTGATAGAATAAGGAAATAAAAAAGCATTATCTTACAGAATATTGTAATTGACCAACTTGATAGTGTTGACATTAGTAAAATATTGTATTCAACATGTCAGAGTACATATTTTTTTCTAATACAATGGAACATTTGCCCAAATAGAATACTTTCTATACCATAACATAAATCTTCACTAGATTAAAGGGTTGAAATCTTATTAAAAAATGTTTTCTGGTTTTAGTGGCAATAAGATCAAATCAAAAATAGAAAGAAAACTTCCAAATTTTAAAATTAAGCAATATATTTCTGAATAACCCATGAGGAAAATTAGAAAAATACATCTCATAGTTTTAATACTCAACAAAAGTCTTGAGACACAAAAGAGTGCATAGCATACATATACTTAATGATTTCAATTATGATTTCAAACATCTCTGGTGATAGATGGGGATAATGGCACCATTTCAGGCAGGATTGTTATGCAAGAGGCCTCTAGAGTGGTAGTACTACTCGAGGTCATTTTCTTTTTTTTTTTCATTTTCACCTTTTATTTTATTTCCTTGGATACATTACCACAAGAAGCACTTAATTTAGCTTCCATTTTTTGCTGAAATTTCAGATTTAAATTTTTCTCAAGCTCTATCCTAAAACTTGCCTGTGATTCTAATTACTGGAAACAGATCATGAGCTTCTTGTGTACAGGGGTGCATTACTTTGTAAACCTGAAATATTTCACTGAGCTATACCCTAAAATTTTGTATTTATTATTAGGTTAGAGTTCAATATTGATTTTTATCAAAACCAATAACTCATTTTTTAAATAGAGTTTCTCAACACAAATCCTTGTATCCTCACTTCTACTATCATGGTTTCAGCTATTTCCTCAGTAGTAACAGTATCAATAATTGAAAAAAAATAGAAAATAAACTTAAGAAAAAGCATTGAGCCAGAAGGTACATACATGGCAAGGGTAATTCTGACTTCAGCAACCACTGCAATAGGAAACTCTGGAAGAGATCTAATTTGAGAAATAGGAATAAATGTGAACAGGGGACATTTGAAGAGGAGTCAATGTGAATATGGGGAAAGGTGTTGAGTGTGGAATTCCTTGCTCTAAGGTCAGGTAAAATGCTTGTCCCCTATGATTACACAATCCCCAACTATGGCACATATCATACCAATAGGAATTAGTTTTTGGTTTGTTAGCTAGCTCCTTTCTTTGCCTTTGTTCTATTTATGGAATTTATTTTTTAATTAAGAACATAATGAATAGCATGTTTGAGCATTCAAAAATGTGCCAATAATTCTGTTCCAGATACTTTATTCATTTTTTTTTACTTTATTCTATTTCTGACCTCTATCTTTAGTCCAGACCACAATATTCAAATTCCTTCCTATTGAATGTGGCCTTCATGATCTCAATTATAACAAGTTGAAAGAATTTAACTAAATATTACTGCATTGTCTTCCCAAAGGTACCGTCATTTTCACAATTACACAGACTCACAATACAGTTGCCTTCATTTTTTCCCTTTTCAGTGTGTCCATATGTTAAGGATACCTGATGATTTTTCTTTTAAATCATCTCTTGTATAACCCAATTCTTTATTTCCTCTTATGACAAACTCCTCTTACCCGAATGTATAGAAGCCATTCATTCTTGATGTCTATCTCTCACTTCCTGTTCAGGCCATGGGAATAGCCTCCTCACCGGCATCTGATTTGAGACTTTCGTCGGAATTTCCAAACTTTCTTTAAACAGCTGCTTCATGAGTTTTCTTAAAGCATTGTTTTGATAATTGTTTCTCTCACTTAAGACAAGCTTTTTTTAATTTTCCATTATCTAGAAAAAAATGAAAAAAATTCGAACCCATATATAAATTTGACAGAATATGATCCCAACCTGTTTTTCCTACTATAGCTAACTCATGCTATTAGTTATCCCTCTGTGAGCTCCCTCATGCTTACTCTCTACCTCGCATGTTTCTTTCATTTCTCTCTAACTTTCTAGATGATATTCATCACTCAAGAGCATTAAGCTACAATACACCTTAGATTTCTCAATCATGTAGACAAGTGCAAATTACAGCTTCTCAACTTACTGGCCTCATGAGTTCAGCAAATTACCTAATCTCAGAATCTATTTCTTGATCTGTAGTCTACAGATAATTATTAGGTAGTTTTTGTCTGCCAGAAAATACATCCTAAAGTTACAAAGATGAACAGTCAGATAAATCCATGCAATGAAATGATAGATATTACTTAAAATATTATCTAATATACAGTCAATACATTTATGTTTGAATACTGATAAGCAGGCTGTTTGGTAAAAATCTGAAATCTTTTCAAATCCATAGTAATGAGACAAAAAGAGAGGACATGATGTTAATATTTCTAACTATGTGTCTGCTTTATAAATACTGAGTGTTTATGATAGACTATTCCACTCCACTTCCCTGAAAATATCTGAAATTAATATTCTAAAATGTAGTCAGAAAATAGTAACTCATACCTATCTATACATTCACTTTTTAAAAATTCTGTCAAATATTTATCTCCTCTGATACATGCTTATGTTTCTCCAATTTCTTCTGTAACTACATAACCTTTATGTTACTATGTCATCTACAAAGATTCCTACATACCCTGGAGTTTTCTTTTTCTGTATTTACTATAGAACTGGAAATTCAATGTGTACTTTTTAAATTATGTTTATCTGTTATATTGCCATTAAGTGCTGTGAATATTTCATGGCCACAAGTACACTTAAGTGTTTTAAGAATATGTACTGAATTTTAAAGCCTGATTAAGTTTGAAAGTCCTAAGTTCTAAAGCTCCCAGCATATGTTAAATATTCATTGATTTAATGAGTCCAGCCCTGAATCTAAATCTTAGTAGAATGCTTGAAATGATTACAGAGTTTTCTCCTCCCACACAGAAAATCAATATGGCCAAGAATATTGGGAAGTGGAAAGATCATTTCTCACTCTCTTTGTGAGTTTCTCCCACCCATTTTCCTCTTTAGTCTGCCAAAATGCTTCAAATCCCTAGGAGCCCAGGAAAAGACTGGCTTGGGAAGCTGACAAAAGAGAGATGAATTGTTAATTAAGAACAAAAAAAGTTTCAACGAGTCAGAGCCAGGATTCCTGAAAAAAAAATTTTTTTTAAATTGAATTTCTGAAAGGAGCCTTGATTCTGAAGTATGTTTATTTCCCCTCTAGCTTGGGAGATTTTCCAAAGGAAGTTAAAACCCAAATACTTCCCACTAGGAATAGTAAAGATCGACTTGCCAAGTTTAGAATCTTTTAACTCATTGGACCCTCGATTTTGAAAAGCTATCCCTAAGAACACCATTTTACTTTTCCTTGAGAAATAATTTCCAGTTTCAAAGCTTTAAAGTACTCAAATATTTTAAGTTATGCACAAGTAATGCCTTATGAATGTAAATACTAAGAAATTAAAAAACAAGCACTTTTCATTTCTGTCAATACATTTATGTTTGAATACTGATAAGAAGGCTGGTAAAAATCTGAAATCTTTTCAAATTCATAGTAATGAGACAGAGAGGATATGATGCTAATATTTCTAACTATGTATCTGCTTTATAAATACTGAGTATTTATGATAGATTGTTCCACTCTACTTCCCTGAAAACATCTGAAATTAATATTCTAAAATGTAGTCAGAAAATAGTCACTTATTCCTATCTATACATTCACTGCTCACCATCAGATTTACTGAACTGCCATATATTGTTCCACAAATATTTTCAGAATGGCAGTCACCTGCATAGCACTATGCTAAGTTTTCTGGGAACATAAAAACAAGTGAGTCTCTAGCCCTTTAGAATCATAAATTGATCTGAAGATGAACAACTATAGACATAACACAAATAGATAACTGACACAAAGTGGCCTTTCAAAAACATGATAATAGAAGTACATACACTACACAATGGGAGAAGAGACCCATGGAGAGGCGAATAGAAAATGTAAGCCCTTCTAGCAAGGCTTACTAGACAGATGGCACTTGATAAGTTAGTTAGTAGCTATGCTTTTACTGGAGGTGAGGGTAGGATGGAGCTTTCCAGGAAGAAGGAATAGTTGAAAGGAAGCTCACGAAAATATTTTAAAACATTTTTAAAAGAGGGTGTGAGTATGGAGGTTGTTGATGTTCAGACACAAGGGAGGAGAGTGAAGATTAAATGAGAAAGTTTTATGAATAAGATAAAGTGTGAAACAATCAGAAATTCTAACTGCTGGGATATATCGGACCCCCAAAAGATTTTTTTTTAGAAAAAGACTTAGGAGCTCAGGCTGAACCTGATAGGAAAGATGGAATCTAAAAACACAGTGTAAATACCTAGAACAGTACTATCAGTGACCCCATTCCAGGGACAAATCTAAAAGAAAAGGGAAAAGTCAGGATCACAGAACCAGAGCACATATGGGAAGGTGATGGCTAAAGAACAGACCCTGGAACTGCTGGCTCTGGCCAAGTCCTTGAGTAGGATGTCACCAGATGGGCGGAGCTGCCAGTTCATACCAGCACCAAGATGAACTGATATTAATGTCACCTGTGTCACTATTTGGAGAAGCAGATTTCAGTCCACCATTTTGGTTTTGTCTACATAATGTATAATGACTAATCGGATCAATTACTTTGGCTTTGATTGGACTTAGTCTTTCAGAATTTTATAGATCTGGCCTTCCCTTTCTATGGATGTGGAGATGGCTATGCAGGTATCATCAACCACATGTTTTGCTTATAATAACATGCTTTCTTACTAGAATGGATCGTTATCACTTATTTTAGATTCTATGGATCATATCTCAAGTCTTCATATTAGTAGTATTGTAGGAACTAATAATACTAGTCATGAGTACTATAAGTCATTTAGTAATCATTTTTATATTTGAAAAATAGATACTCTAGTTTTTAAGTGGGAAAGAAAAGGTAAATAAGTTGCAAAACTGACATTTTTAGTCCTCATAATTTTATTTTGTATTTCTTAGGAAGAATAGTAATGTCAAAGTAATTGCATAACAGGATACATATAAAGAAAAAATATGTCAGGATATAAAAAAATGTAAGATTTATGCATTTCTATGAGTTATAATCTTTCTACATTTCTGACTTAAACAACCACTGATATAAGAAATTCTGGAATAGATCACACCACTTGAGATTTGCATTATTTACTTGCTTGCTTTTCTAAAATTTTATTTTGTTTTGTCCTTATCATGAAGCTTAATTTTTAAATTTAATTACATGATAACTTAGCATGTTCGAGTACTCTACAAGTACCATTTACTCTATTCCAGGTTCTTTATTCACACTTATTCATCGAATGAATAACTGAGATGGACACCATTATTATCCTCATCCTATTTAGGGAAAAAAGGAAACTTTCAAATACAACCAAGCTTGAAAGTGACAAAATCAAGCCTTGAACTCTAGGAGGGGTTGTTCCCAAGTCCACACTCTTACCCTCCTCACACTGCCATGCTTCTACATATCACTGATTATACACGGCCCAATGGCAAATAGTCTTCAAATTCTCTTCAAAAATTGTCTTTACTTCAATTCACTAAAATACAAGTCTTTGCTGTGTATCTACTGTATAGTAATCCATACATTAGACTTCCTTCTGGCCATCTTTTCTTGTTGTTTTGTTTTTTTTTTTTTTTCAAAAGCAACTGAGTAGTTTCACACAGATGAAAATATTGAGTTTTATCAACACTTGTTGCTTCTGACCTTTTTTGATAGGGGCTATTGTTAAAGAATGAAAAATTCACTAATTTACACTTCCATGTTCATTGCCACACTGTTTACAATAGCCAAGTTATAGAAACAGTTTCAGGACCAATAACGGATGAGTGTATCAAGAAGATGTGGTATGTATATATGTGGTATGTATATATATATATATGTGGTATGTATATATATGTATATATGTATATACACACACACAACGGAATACTCTCAGCTATCAAAAAAAGATGCACTCTTGGCGTGACAGCAACATGGATGGAAGTGGTGGTGAATACTGCTTTAAGTCAAAAAAAAGTCAGAAAAATAAAGACACCTACCAGATGATTTCACTCACTTGTGGCTATAAAGGAACAAAGCAAAGGAACAGCCAAAAAAAAAAAAAACCCTTGAAATATGACTGAAAAGTACAGCTTTAAGAAAGGGAGTGCTAGAGAGGGGATAAGGAGGAGAAAATAAGGGAGGAGGAGGCCAAATGGAGTCTGGTGGAGGGTGATGGGGGCTTTGGTGATAGAAGTGAGGTGACAACAAACATTTGAAGAGAGGTGAACCTGTCATCATAAAATATATACCGTTTATAAGCCAATGCTACCTCAATAAATATTATTTCTAAAACATCATATAACGAGAGAGAGAGAGAGAGAGAGAGAGAGAAACCTAGGGTTTTAGCTCCAGTCATGACATTTGCAGAAGGACCTTGGTGAGTTAGGCATTTGAACTTGGAGTTGTGTAATTCCTGTATTTTCATCCTGTTCACATTATTTTAATCCTCATAAAATGTCAATATTATAGGAAACATTTAATCCAAATGTCTTGGATGGACAAACTTAAAAGCCCACACAGTAAAATCTCATCATTTCAGATAGAAATTATAGGATTCAGCTATCTTATTAAATTCTTACTGTTTTAGGGAAAAACAGACCCAGCTATCCTTCCTTCTCCATCTACTAGTTCTTGCAAATGCCAAATCCATGATTTCAGCCGCCTTTATTGGTCATCCAAGATTCTATGATTCACTGCATAGTTTAGCATTTACTTTGTAGACTCAAAATAGAACTGTGCCAGGCCCCTCTCTACAGCTTTCATACTCCCTAAATCCAGCCCATCCCCAGGATAGCTAATAGCCTGGCCATCTGTTTCTTAAGTGCTGCTGCTCGCCCCTCCCTGCACCATATCTCGGGAGTGAGTCAAGCAGAAGCAACTGCTTACATTTTACTTCTTCAAAGCACTGAACATAATACTTTTTCTACCACATAGCTGTGCTTCCCCAAAATATTCTTTCTATGCTACAGTTGTGGAATTTTTAAGAAGTAATTTTTTTCAAGTCTTTTCACTTCTTACAGGAGCACAATTTCTTAAATTCAAATTTATGATACCCCTAAATCCCTGTGTAACATGTGGTTAACACATAGTTTCTTGCTATTGAAAATAAGAATCATGTGATATTACAAGTACATATAGCACGGGTTCTCAATTACATGATTAATATTACATTTTAAAAAGTCCAAACACTTATTCTTATGTAAAAGTTTCTTTTTACAACTTAAAAGCATTCAATTATTAAAATGTTATAAATGTGTTAATTAACCTCATTAATTAACCTGGCCAACTTAACCTCATCATCTTAATTTAGAAACAAGAATAATGAGAAGCTGGTGGCAAGGTTCTAAGAAAATAAGTAGAATTTTCGGACTGTAAAAGAAGTTAGGAAATATTCAATTCACTGTCTTCTTTCACTAGGTAAGAATTTTAGAACCCCTGAAGAAATACCAAATAATTAACTGTGTTATATAAATAAAAATGTTATAAATATGTATGAATAAAATAAAGCAAAATTTATGAAACACTGAAATAAGTAGAAAAGATTGATTCTATATAATGAGTAATGATTTCATATATAGTAGACAAATTTTAAAAATTTACTTCTAAATACATTTTAGAGTGCATAAGGAAGGGATTATAAAATTTACTACCATTCTAAATAGTCCTGAAAGAGAGCCCAACGTTATAATTTTAAAAGTATCAAACATAAAGAGACTAACAGATAGAAAATGAGAGCCAGGAATACCATTACCAAAAATTTAAATTACAGCAAGGATAAGCTCTCCTCCAATCCCTAAATTTTGGAGTAGCCTCTGTACTGGAATAGAGGACAAGACGTGCTCAAATGCAGTAAAAGAGGGGCTGTGACTAATCTGTGGTCAAAGTCAGTTATATTGGGTGATGAATGACAGGTCTAAGAAAGAGAAGTCACAGTATTCGTATACAATGGTGTCCTAGTTGAGTCTATCTTGGGAGTCAGAATCTGGGCCCATCACTTACATAGACGGGTAGGAGAAGACATCATAGGAGCATTTGCACTGACCCTGAGAAACTCACAAGGAAATAAATGGAAGCTTTGTCCACTGTAGGATTTCAAATATACATGGTCCATCATTACACTTTGTGAAATAAGTTTATTTCGCAAAGGCAAATGAAACTCTTTTCAGAATATTCTTTATAAAAGGAAAAGCAGAAACCCTTATTCAATAATAAACATTACTGTCAAGAGGAGCAAAGCAACTTTGAGAATGGCAGTGATAGATGTTACTTCAAGAAATAATTAACTGAGCCTTTTAAACTAAGTACACATACTTAGTTTAAAAATAAGAACACAGAAATTGGTTTCGTTAAGCATCTGATTCCAAATTGAACTAACAAGCTAAGAGGAGTCAATCTACCAGAACAGAGCATTTTTTCCAAACTCCACCATAAACTACCACAAAATGCTGATAGCTGGAGAATGCAATACTCACCAACAGAGCGCTGCATCTGACAAAGCAGCAGAAGCAGCGTCTTTGGCATAGCACCTAAGAAGCAAAATAGAGCAGCTAAGTGTTTCAGGAGTTCTACGCATGCACTTTTGCTGCTTTTAAAAGTACCTGGAGATAAAGTTCTAGGAAACAGAGTTTCTACATTAACAGGTATAAGTATTAGATTAACAAAATGTAAGTAGATATTTGGCGATCTTATTTGTACCTATAGGTTAATGAGCCCAGAGAAACAGGAAGTGGTTTAAAAGCAATGCTTTAATGTGACATAGCTATTGACCATGGATAATTAATAAGAAAAATTGCAACCACATCTCCATTCACCCTTCTTGTCTCTGCCCACCGCCATTCTAGTTCCCCTTCATTAAGCAGAGGAAGTTACTAACTGGATTGATCAGAAATGTGTATAGTGACCCTCACACAGAATCACTATGCCTTCCAAGGCAAGGACATGAGTCAAAACCAGCTTTTTCCCTCCTTCTAGGAGAATTAACAAGCCAAATTGGATCATCCATTTAGAAACCTAGTCCCATTCCCACTCCCAGATTTCACAGAGACCCAGATGGTTAGGGCTAACCGTCCCTGTCTTGGTTATACCCAAACATGTTAGTCCCCAACAATTTTTAATTTATTTATTTAATATTTTTGGTTAGAGAGATAAAAGAATGACCCACACCAAAGGTTCTAGAAACAAGTGTAGATAAGGAAGTGGAGAAAAGGAAACATCCTAGTCCCAAATTTTAGAAGGAGGCAGGAGGAAAGTAAATGGAGGAAGAAGTTTAACTTGGTACTCTAATCTAGGTCAGGTCTTGAACTTGACTTTAACTTGGGACTCTAATCAAGGTCAGGTACTTGAACTTGACTTTAACTTGGGACTCTAATCTAGGTCAGGTACTTGAACAGGGTTCTGATTTATAATGGCTTTTCTGTATCCCCTAATGAAGTGACCACGTCATAGTCCTTTAAACCTTTATGGAAGAGAATTGACTGACAGGTAGGCTTTCTTTATATTATATTCATCAAATATATCAACACCTCTTCCCTTATTCCTAACGATGTGATTAATTTTGAAGAGTGTAAAAATCTACAGGGGATAATGTAAGTAACCTGGGCCAACAGGATTCAAATTACTTTTCTGCAACACAAATCTTATCAACCCCTTTCTGCTTTCTCTTCTAACACAGTATTGTGAATTGTAATTTGACCCTAGCACAAGAGAACTTTGCCAGTGGAAATGTGCTCATCTGTACCTCTGCTGGAAGGAATCCACTGACATGATTTTCTGAGACTCCTTAAATGCTAGGCTCATGTGCCATCATGTGCCCATTGCACATGCCAAATAAACCTATTTTTTGTAAATCTACAGAGTATACACATAGTTTTGATCATGTAATATTAAAGCATGATCATCCATCTTTTTATTGTTCCACACTGTAAAAACATCTCTGCTTCTATTGGCATTTTCTGAAAATCAGCAGTTAAATATTTCACTTAATTCAGAAATTCTGAAATGTTTCAACGCACCCATTACTGCTCTGATTTCTAAGTGCTGTTTTCTATTTCTGTTCCCTATTTAATTCACCCAATTCAGAAGATACTGATTCCCTATTACACACCTACAGGCACTCTGCTAATGTGGTAGAGATAAAGATATGGTGTCTACAAGATTTTTAACAGTATTCTCAGGGATGCCTTAGAAAACAGGATGATTCTACCAGAGGAGACACAATGACCCTGTTGTGATTTGTAGATTGATATTCATGAGTACCTACAGTTTGTGGTTCTGTCTCCACTTGAATTTTCACTGTGGTTTCTGGGGGTTGCTCTTTGACCATTCCAGATGTTGAAAGTGGTGCCTATGGCAGATGCAAGACTAGATGTCACTTGATATGTTGACCACCACAATGTGTTATTAAACTTAAACTAGTTCTGGAAAAATTGATTTGATGTTGGAATGTTGGCACTCAAATCAGAATGACAAGGAACACATGGAACTTCTCTATTTTATTTTAAGCTTTTCTATCATGTCATCTTGCAGCACTTAGTCATCACAATTACAACTGCCTCACTATAGGATTCACAGTCAGCTTCTGGAAGTTACTAACTCAATTTTATAAAACTCACCCAAGTAACCTAATTAATACCCTAAACATATTATGATATAAATTTTATCCTCTCAGAAGAATAGTGAGCTTAAAAAGATATGCAGCATAGAATTTAAAATACACAATAATACAAAATATTCACAGCTGAAAAGAAATGATGTGAATTTGTTTCAAAATAATCTGAGTTTTGGGAGTATTGAGTAAGGTTTAAAAAAATAAGATTACTCCTGCCCTTCCCCCACCCAAGTGAGTTGCCATAGGTCACTGGCGCTGGCACCAGGCCTTTGGAAGGGTCCTTTCCTTGCATCACTGCTGCAGCAGAACCAGAGAGTCATCCCCTTCACTCAGGTTCCTGAGGGAAACTGCCTGCCCTTCCCCCACCCAGGTGAGATGCTGGAGGTCAGTGGTGCCGGCACAAATTAGTAAACTAAACTACAGATCTACTCACAATCTGGAAAACATTACTATCAACATGCCAACCAACACCAGAGCCATGGTTTCTCAATATGTAGAACAAGTCCGAAAGCAAAATGCAGTAAGGAGAAAGACTGTAGACAAGCAAGCAAGGCCAACAGGAAATACTCCATCACCACCAAAGGAAAGACAATCTCCAGAAAACACCAAGGAAGACATTGATATGACTGATGTGTATCTCAGACAAAGATTCCTAAATCAACATGTTAAAAACACTCCAACAGATAAGAGAAGAATCAGAAAAAAAAGGATGGCAGAATGATAGAAGCATTTAATGCACTAAAGGAAGAAGAAAAATATAAAAAAGAAAGCATCAATATGTATAACCTAATCAATAAACTGAAGAATGAAAATGAATCCCTAAAAATGAAATTGAAGGAGACCCAGGATTTAAGAGTTACAATAGATGAGCTCAAAAATGCAGGGAAAAGTCATGAAAGCAGATTAGATGAAATAGAAGAATGAATTAGCACACTTGAGGATACAGAAATAGAAAGGATGAAGAAAGAAAAAGAGAAAAACAAAGCAAAAAGACTGAAGAAAAGCTCAGACATAGGTCAGATTCCTTAAAGAAAAGAAACATAAGAGTAATAGGAATCCCAGAAGGAGAGGAGAGAGTCATGGGAACTGAAAGACTTTTTAATGTAGTAATAGAGGAGAACTTCCTAAATCTGAAGAAAGAAATGAAAATAGACAACAAACTACTATATGAAAGAAAAGCCCTTGCAAGGCTTACAAAGAAAAGAAGAGCAAAAATGCAAATAAACAGGATCATAAACGAAAAGGGAGATATTACAACAGACCCAGCAGAATCCAAAAGATGAGAGACTACTACAAACATCTATGTGCAAACAAATGCAACAATCTGGAAGTGACGGACAAATTCCTAGAAAAATACAGTCATTCAAAGTTGAACAAAGAAGAAATAGAGAACTTAAACAGGTCAATCACAATCAGTCAAATTGAGACAGTCATCAGAACTCTCCCTAAAAATAAGAACCCAGGTCCAGATGGTTTCACAAATGAATTATACCAAACTTTCAAAGAGGAACTAACACCGGTACTATTAAAACTCTTTCAAAAAATAGAGATGAAGGAAAACTACCAAATACTTTCTATGAAGCAAACATTACACTAATTCCAAAACCAAATAAAGATAGTGCAAAGAAACTGAACTACAAACCAATCCCTAATGAGCACAGATGCAAAAATTCTAAACAAAATCCTAGCAACATTGCATAAAAAGGATTATCCATCTGACCAAGTGGGATTCATCCCAGGGGCACAGGGTGGTTCAACATCTGAAAATCAATCAACATAATCCATCACATTAACAAAGACAAAAATAAAAAACATGATCATATCAATAGATGCAGAAAAAGCATTCGATAAAGTTCAGCATCCTTTCATGATGAAAGCCCTGGGGAAAAAATGGTATAAAATGAACATATCTCAACATAATAAAAGCTATATATGACAAATCCACACCAAATATCATCCTCAATTGGGGAAAAACTGAAATCATTTCAATTAAGGTCTGGAACCAGGCAAGGATGCCCAGTCTCTCCACAACTTTTCAACATAATTCTGGAAGTCCTAGCTAGGTCAATAATATGAGAGAAAGACATAAATGGAATCCAAATAGGGAAAGAAGAAATAAAGCTATCATTGTGATATGATACTCTGTATAGAGAACCTTTAAAAATTGACAGAAAAGTTAATTGAAATAATAAGTCAATTCAGTAAGGTGGCTAAATACAAAATCAGCATATAAAAATCAACATTCATATATGCAAAGAATCAATCAAAAGAAGAAGAAATAAAAAAAACACTCCATTTACTATCACACCAAAGAAAATTAAGTACTTGGGAATAAACTTAAGAAAAGAAGTAAAAGACCTATACAAAGAAAGCTATAAAACATTTTTTAAAAAAAAAATAGAAGATGATGTTAAAAAATGGAAGGACATTCCCTGTTCATGGATTGAAAGAATCAACATTATCAAAATGCTATACTACCAAAGACAATCTACAGATTGAATGCAATTCCAATAAAGATCCAAATGACATATTTTAAAGAAATAGAACAAAAATTACTGAAATTCATATGGAACAACAAAAGACCCTATTACTAATCCAGACCTCAAACTATACCCCACAAAGCCGCAATACTTAAAACAGCATGGTACTGGTACAAAAATAGAGAAACAGACAATGAATCAGAAACATATACCCAGAAATAAAACCACATACATATGGTCAACTAATCTTTGACAAAGGGGAAAAAAACATACTTTGGAACAGGTTTAGCCTCTTCAGTAAATGGTGCTGGGAAAATTGGATCAAAACATGTGAAAAAATGGACCAGGACAACACCTTCACACCTTGTATGAAAATCAAAATGGATAAAAGACTTGGAAGTGAGACCTGCAACCATAAAGTACTAGAGGAAAACCTGGCCAAAATCCTTCATGAATTTCACCTCAGAAATCCATTTCGGGAAATAACCATGGCTGGCAAAAAAAATGAAGGAAAACCAAATAGCTGGGACTACATCAAACTAAAAGGTTTCTGTACACCAAAAAGACAATAAACAAACCCAACCAACTGGAAGAAAATTTTGCCCTCCAAACAAGTGACAAGGGTCTGATAACAGATCCACAAAGAGCCCTTACAGTTTAACAAAAACAAAGCAAAAAAAAACAATCAAAAAATGGGGAGAACTAAAAAGACACTTCACCAAAGAGGAGATACAGATGGCTAATAGGCATATGAAAGGATGCTCCACATCACTAATAATCAGGGAAATGCAAAATAAAACCACACTGAGATACCATCTTACACAAGTAAGAATGGCCCATATAAATAAAACGGACAACTACAAATGTTGGCGTGGATGTGGAGAAAAAGGAACTCTCTTACACTGCTGGTGGGAGTGCAAACTGGTCCAGCCACTATGGAAGGCTGTGTGGAGGACTCTCAAACCATTGAAAGTGGAATTACCATTCAACCCAGCAATCCTACTACTGGGAATCTACCCAGAGGACTTGAATACACTAATTCAAAAGGACACCTGTATGTGCATGTTTATTGCAGCTCTGTTTACAATTGCCAAGATTTGGAAACAAACAAAATGTCCTAAAACTGATGACTGCTGAAAAAAATGTGGTATATGTACACAATGAAATACTATGCATCAATCAAGGAGGACAAACATGTTATTCACAGCAACATGGATAGAACTAGAAGGACTCATATTAGCAGAAATAAGCCAACAAGAAAAGGAGAAATACATGATGGTCTCATTTATATGATGGATATAGGGAAAAACAAACAAATAAGAAAAAGTAGAAACAACCAATGGGACTGAACAATGGAGCGAGAGAGGAGGAAGGGGAAGAAGGTGGGGGATTTAAAGGGTACAAAAGAGCAGAATGGTTAACAGGTGTTATGGAAGTGGGTGAGCCCTGGGATACACAATAATGCAATATAAATATAAATACATGTATATATGCAAAAAAAATTTTAATTAAAAAAATAAAAAATAAGATTACTCACAGATGGATAACTATTGTAAATTAATTATGAGTAAATCAGGTTCATTACACTCTTCTATTTACATTTGTGTGTGTGAATTTCTAAAATAAAAAACTTTTTGAAAAATGCAAGTGCTACTGGACACCAATTCCCATCTCTGTCTCTAGGAATACCAAATCAAAGTCATTCAATCAAAGGTCAAGTTCTCAATTTATTATAAATTTTTTTAATGACTTGGCTAAATGTTGCTATACATATCTGTTAATAAGTCAACAAATACTTGTGTTGCTATTATGTATAAACTTTGTTGGGAATTAAAAATGAATTAGATAATAGATCTAGCCCCCAATATTTAGCCTAACAGGGCGTTTAAATCTTGAATGTGTGTAACATTAAGAATAAAGTATTAAGTGTTGCAGACAAAACTCTTCCAAAGATGATATCCAGATTTTGTCCTGGGTGGAGAAAGATGGCTGAGCTTGCTACTAGCTGCCTGTCATAGACTCACCACCCCAAAAAAGCCTTATAATTTCTTGTTTGACTGCATCTGAAAGGCTTACAGTTATTCCATTGCATTTACTGTGCAGACTCCGTGCATTACAAGAAATACATAAAATAACATAATTTATACACATACAAAAAAGGACATCCAAAATCTAAAGTGATCCCCTCTGTGACATCTTAGACAGGGGAAGACAAACCTAAATCTACCTATCTTGTGCCTCATGCAGAGAGATGGAGTACCTTCCTAATTTCCCCCCAAATTAACTCCAAGGTCCACTATATTGCATTATTCTAAAAGAAAGAAGACTTCAGAAAAGATGAGCATAAGCAAAGGCATAATGAGGACACTTGCCCCTCAAGTTTTGAGCAGTAAATTATTTAACCCAGGTCTTGTTGCTGCTGAGTGTTCCAAGAGCTTACTGGGCTGTATGTGGAAGTGGAGAACTAGGGGCTAGAGGGTGGTATTGTGTTTCAAGGGATTTGTCTCCTCCTAAACAGCATAAAGCTCCAGAGTTCCTTTCAGTTTCATGGGAAGATAGAAAGATAATCCAAAATGAGAGTTAATCACTAGAAAAAGCTCTGACCCCCAAAAGACAAATATAATGAACAGGCCATGGATAAGCCCTTGTTCTTGTAGCTGTCTATATATTTAAAATTCCTGAGCCTGGTGCTGTTAACCCATAATGACTCTTAGGAGTCCATTTTGTCCTTGACCCAGGTCACTATCACTCTCTCCTCTTCTTGCTTAGAAACAGAAGAATAGATGAAGAACCTTTGTCCCCATTACAGAAACACACAAAGCATTGAAGGAAGTACTTAGCCATACTGGAATTCCCTCATGCTTACAACTGTTTCTTTGTGTACTTTCATCCTTCTTGTAGGAAATTAAAAAGAAAAATCTCAATGGATATCACTCCTGATCACATTTATATTCTCAGCTACAATTCAGTTTTATATATTTTCATTTTAGCATATATACACACATTATTTTCTCTATGTACAAGAAAGAGCCAATCTCAACCTTCAGTGATACATAACTCCATCTAAAAGGCTTATAGTCATTCCAGTGTAATTACTGAGCAGACTCATATACCGTAAGTATATGAAATGAAGCCATATATATGCAATTACTCCATTCGTGAAAATGTATTTTCAACCAATCATGGCTTCTTGTTGTGAGACTCTCTATTTGTTTTATAATAAAGTTCAAAAGGCAAATACAGCTTCGAGGGCAATGAAAGTTTGGCTGTTGGCCAGCTAAGCGAAAACCTGGAATTTGATTGACTTCACATAGTATAAAATCTCCTACATAGCAAAGACAACCTCTTTCAACATTGATGAAGACTGCTGAAAAAAAGTGGATACTTAAGGAGATTTTCAAATGTTGATCTCTTATTGCAATAATATGACATGGAGAAAGTAAACCTGCTTGGTTAAGCAGAATAGAGTGAATATTGCCATCTATGTTGGCAATGCCAGACAACTAAATCTCATTCTAGTTTAGCTAAAAACTTTTAAAAGTCATCACATTGAAGCTGAAAAAATATAAAAGAATAAGCATTCATTTTATTTTAACTTAATACACAGTTTTACCTCACCAATGGTACTTTGGGAGGAAGACAATGAGAGTGTCAACCTATTCAGTATTTAGGCTACCAATTCAGACCATTTCTGCTCTTGCTAAAGAAAATCAAAGTTATGTTTATTTAGCTAGAAGTGGGTGTTCATGAGACAGGAGAAAGCAGCAATGAATAGAAATTTCTTAACATGGACTAAACTGACCTAGACAAATTGTCCTACATACTATTCCTCCTTCCCTCATGACAAATACTTAATGAAATAAAGAAAATGATTATGGTGCTTAGGGGAAACACAGGAACATCTCCCCAGGATAAAGGAAAATGATCTAAATGTTTTCCAAAACATCGTGAGAAACACAAACATAGGACATGCAAGGTCACAGGTAAATGTCAAGTTTAGCAATTGAATGCTTATTGAGAATACATTTATTATATAGCCACAGTATATCTGGTTTCATCCATGACATAGAAATTCAGTACCAGACCGTAATTCATTTTATTTAAATAAATAATACCTAGGAAAATCACCATTCATATGCCTGAAATAGATTTTTATGATGCTTCACAATGAGCAAACCATTTTGATATCGCAGATGTAAAAATATGAGCAACATAAAATATCCTATCACTTATAGCCTTTGATTCAGAGCTTTCACAAAGTTTAAATACTTTAAAATTGAAGTGAGTGTATTTATTTTAATGAACCCTGTGGATTTTTAATAATCTTGTCCCTGTCTGCATCAAAACATTTAAATAACTTACTGTAGCGGAGTGAAAGTGCAATGTAGTCACCTTGGCTTCTTAATTGAAGTGTCTGAGAACATGCACTCAATTCTTCTCTTTGTCTATTCTTAGCCAGGATGTTTTTCAATTAAGTGCTTTGCTCAATTTTTATATCCTTGCATAGTTACAAGAGAAAAACTGAGAAAAATAAAATCATAGAAACTTTTCTGGCTAATACACAAAATCTAACATTTTTACAATCTAAATTTATAATTTATTAGTGGATCTGGCCCTGGGTTCAACTAACCAACTTTGAATCTTCCTGTTTATATACAAGTTAATATGTTTAGAATGCTAAGATTTAACTTTACCTAATCCTAGCTGAGGAACTAAAACTACATAAACAGGAAGTCCGAAAAAAATTAATTTATTAACTAGATGTAGGTTAATGTACCAGTAAAATAAACCTCAGATTTAGAAAAGACAGTGACTAGCTTTTGAGCATACCATCTTTGTTTCCACATTATAAAACAATGTGTGTATAATAGAATTATTTAAAATAGTATAGTGATTTCTCATGCGAATATATAATACACAAAAATTTAAAGCCTAAGAATCATCTGTCATTTAAAATTCAACATTGCTATAAAATATCTGATACTTTGAGACTTTAGTCTATTATTTAACTAAAACTATCAGATGTCATCAAATCCACTTTAAAACTGATGAGAGATTTTGAAAAGAAAAATTCTTTCAGATAGATTTTGTTGTTGTCACTAGCACTCATTCCTTTTAAAGTCAAATACATCCCGTGCTGATGTACAAGTCAAAAATTTGATTTATCTTTGAGAGCATTAATCTGCCAGATCCTTTCAAATAACCAATTCCAAGAACAACTTTATGAGCAGGAAGTACTTCTATCTGGAGGATGTGAATGATATTTGTATTTATAATAGTATTCAATATTTTGATGAGAATATTGAAAATTGGCTATGTAATGATCCTCATTATTGAAATAGATAAAGATGTACATGCTTAGTTCTTCTAAGCAAAATATTTTCAGAATAACAGTATTTCAAAAAGTGTGGTTCTTTAACAATTTCTTTATCTAAATTATTTTGTTTTTTAATGCATAATGGTGAAACCATGTCTTCAGCATGGATTTTTGATAGTATGTAGTAAGAAACTAAGAAAAGTAGTGGCATATAAAAATTAGGTAAACATAAGTATATTCCTTGTAGCAAAGAGTTAATTCCATACATAGTTACAGTGTAGAAATTTAATTCTTTCAAGTGAAGTTTATAAGTATTCAGTTTTAAAATGATATTTTGCATAACTGAAATAAATTAAAATTGATGCTTAGAATTCATAAACTTTTCTAATTCAAGTACATTAGGTATATTGCCACCTATTGGAGTCTTTTATTCTCCTCAGTAAAGATTTCTAACAAAGATTTCTAAAGTTTCTTCATAGACAGTTATACTTTTGAGTGGCTTTTTCAACCCACAATAGCTCCCAAAGATTGCTCATAAATTGTCTTATTAACCAGTCAACTTGCACCTTTGCCTATTTACTTCACTTGACCTTTCTCATTTGCTTAAAAGAATAAATACAGAGCAAATGATAATATTTTGATTCATTTTATGTCATTGTTTTACATCATCCTGCATTTATTTCTCAAATGACAATGGTAATAAAATTCTTTTGATGTTTTAACACAAGATATGTTATTGACTCTCATTTTAAGTTTAATAGTCTATGATATGTAAAGATATTTTCATCCCAGTCATAATTTATTGAGGTTTTTAACCCAAATTTGATGTTAAATTTAGTTCACTTTTTATCAAGATAACTGCTTCTTATGAATCTTTAACACAACTGATTTTTGTGATATTTCTAATATTGAGTTATTATTCAGTCAAATTTGCACTGCTTGGTTCAGATAGTGATCAACTTTTGTGCAATGTTCTTACTTTTGAAGAACTGTATTATCCATTAAATCTCAGACTTCATGATTTAGAAACCAGAGATTAATCTATTCAGATTTCCTTACAAAGATCAACCTTGACATATAACCTCAGGTCAATTAGCTGTACACATGAAATTAATAAGTGAAAGACCATGAAGAAGCAGATATTGGATAAGGACAAATCTGGCAAATAATGCCAGTTTTTGAAAGCAAAAGTAGCAGAGTTCCCCCATTCTGCACATCAGCTGCACAGCGTGAAGTTTGTGCCCCACCACATGACCAGAAATTCTCCCTGCCACAGCCCTCTGGTTGGGTGTGAGCATCAGCCTCAGCTACACTGCCTCTGTGAGATAGCAGGAGATACGTTTACTAAGTTCACTTCTGCTAAGGCTTAGAGGATTCTATTGTGCAAATAACAGATCGGATTGAGTTAATTAACTGAGGACTTACTTCAGTTTGCTAGCATTTTTGTTAAGGATTTATTTTACAGGGTATTCATTTTAAAATTGCTTGCTGGTTTTCTTGACTGAGGGGAAATAGAATGTAAAGTCTTCTCAAATGCCTACTTTATTCTTTGGTAAAATGAATTTGGTAAAATGAATTCAGTGAGAAATTCACAATTTTTCTTTTCTGGAACAGTAAAAATACCTTTGAATTTTTTTTGAATTTTCTAGCCCTTAGTTGATAGAACTTTCTTTGACATATTTTTCTTTGATTCCCATACCATTGGATATAGATCTATTTGGGTTTTTTAATTTCTTCTGAAACAAATTTAAACAATTTAGTTTTTTTCTTTTCGAAAGTATTTTTCATTCATACTTTTATAACAACAAAAATCTTTATCTGTTGTCTTTCTTATATCTCATATCTATGACAGAAAATCTACCAATTTCTTTTTAAACTTCTTTTTCTAGAACACACATTTTTCTCTCATTTCCCACTTCAAAATTCAGGCTCCATTAGGCAATGAAATGTTAGAGAATGGTTATAAAAATACTGTTACATCCTTGCAAAGTAGCTTTATACTTAGGCCATCTTACTTGATTATTCCAAAAGAACAAAGATGTAAGAGATCGTATATGGTATTATTTTATAAATAAAAAAATATCAAATTTAGAAAGGCTGGAATTGGCCAAGATTCTTTAGATTAACATGTTCATTTTGATTAATAATCTTCACACTTCTCTTTAATTTTGCCTGAAGATTAAAATAATACTATTAGAGCAATTACTATTGGTTGGCATTTCTATGTAATAGGTATTGCTCTAATGTCTCATTTCGATCTCATTTAATGAAAATAACCATAGGGCAGTATAACTATTTTTTTCAATTTACAGATAACAAGGACTTATAGAACTTAAGTAACCTTCCTGATATCTGATATGTTCAGTGTTTTCTCTAAAAAAGATAAACTAAACACCTACATAAAAGTACTGTTCTAAATATCTAACAAATATTAATTATTGCCATTCTGAAGCATACATTAAGTTACCTCAATATTAGTTTTAATTTTCTGTCATTATTAGTAATAAATCTTCTAGTACTACTTGGCCTGAAACAGCAAACTAGCTAGAATTCAAAAGTTTTTGTTTTAAAAAATGATGTCCTATATTCCTGAAGGAACAAAACTTGATACATAACTTATTTTTCTATGCAATAGAGAAATAAAACAAGGGAAAGTTAGGAAAGAGATTTCTGACAGTGTATCCAACCCACCCACAGACCATACCCTTCAGTCAGTTGTCCATGACTCTATTCCTCTAACAAACCTGAGTGTGAGAGTCTCCACTGTGACCTCTACACTAAGGACCTAGATCCTCATTCATGTTTATGACCTACAAAGCACTTTCCCTCAGAATAAACTCTTCCCCTGGTATCTCTTATTATTCCTGCCCTCTCAAAGTTTTTCAGCATCCCTAAACAAAAGCCTTAGGAAGTATCCCCACTTGGAAGTATTCACCTCAGGCAAAGGAAGCCTGGAACAGAGGTCTGCTTTTTCCTCCTTCAGCAGGAAACCAATCAGAACTAATGTCTCAGTAAATTGTCCAGAGGGAGCAATGGTGAAGAAGAAAAGTGGAAGAGAAGGGAGATGGAACTTGGGGGGAGAGGGAGGGAGGAGAAGGGAGGTTGATTTATCATGATACATAACTGAACTTGGCGGGGCCAGGGAGGGAGGGAGATTAGTTGTGTTTCATAATACTCTGGTGAAAGTAATGTCACATTTCTTTGCTGAAGCAAAAAATTAATGCTTGCTTTGGTAACACAAACACTTAAATTGGAACAATAAAGAGATTACCATGATGACCACTGTGCAAGGAAGACCTTGGAACATGAAGTGTCCCATATTTGAAAAAATGGAGAAAAATTATACTGAATGCTTCTGAAAAATGGCTAGAAAGGCTTTGACTATTGCAGTAGTGATCAAAACTTGTAATAATAGTTCACTGCTGAACTCCACTGATGCAAAAAGCAGGAGGGTTTTTAAGGGTGAGCTAAAGAAGTGAGAGAGGGAGGTTGGACCCTGTAGTGATGTTATCTGTTTGCTAACTGGTGCTTAATGAAGTTAGACTCTTTTACACAGAATCTGAGAAACAGATGTCCTTTCTTGATGATTATATTTCAAAGAGATGGTTCTCACATCATTGAGAAAGACATCCATAGGTATTAGAAGATTTCTATCTCAAAGAGACAGAAAAATTATTTGTCATTGCATGTTTTCTGACCAAAATGCCCTAAGAAAAGGAAAGTGAGGGTCCTGGAATTTTGGAAGAGAGTTGTTTAAAATTTAGTCAAGGATCTTAAGTGGAGGACTTAATATAGTCTATATAGAGGTTGATATACATGATACATACCTGATCTTATAATGCAAAGTTACTTCAAAAAATGAATTTACAACAGTGTCAAAAATTTCTGAAAAAAAAATTTTAGTTAAGCTGAGGGGAATGTTAAAACAATGCTGGTCATCTTTTCTCTGTAGTTCAGAGAACATCGCCCCAAATTTTATCTGCTTGGTTGTCAAAAATTGCTAGTCACTTATGGTTGAAGAGACCACTCCCTCCACTGCATTTTGAATGAATCTCCAATACTTACCATAATTTATAACATTTGGGGAGGGACCTATAACTTTAGTACAACCTAGATCCCATTACTCAAATTCTCTTAGTTGGTCACTAGAAAGTTCATAGCCCACTGCTTTCTTAACCATGTCATCTAGGAATTTTCTCTTCACCTCTCCAAATCATACCTTTTGTCTTGAGATTACTACTCTTTGGGATATGCCATAAGGCCTATATTCCCCACAGTAAAACAAAATGAAATTCAAAGTGGAAAAAAAAAAAGACTACAAAGAACATTTTTCCTCTGCAGTGCTCTTTTGGGCTTTCCCTGTCCAGAGTTTTCCAAAAAAACAAAAACAAAGGGGAGATTATTTTCTGACTACCTGGAGATTTTCTTTTGGTCACGCAACACAGAAATCCTAAATAAGAATTGTGGAAACATCCAGTCTTCCTTAATTAATATTCTTGCTTTAAAAAAAAAAAAGAATTGTGGAAACATTTGGCTGCTTTCACAAAATACAAAAGTGATTAATTTTCACATTTCTACCAGATTCTGTAGCAAAGAATAAGACAGAAATAGTAACATATAGATGAGTGAGACTATTTAAAAATAAAATTGGGTGTTGCCCGCCAACATCTGTGTTTAGGAGAGGGTCCCACAGCGTCCCTGCCACAGTCTAGGCCACTGGTAGGGATGGGGGTAGGCATTTCCACCAGGACTTCGGGCTGCAGGAAGGTTGCCTTTTGCTGCTTTGTCCAGAAACTGGATGGCACCTCAGCCAGTTTGGCTGGAAAGGGGAACAACTGGGCACACACCTCTCTAGTCAGGCCCTAGTCACCCCTCTGGTCCACTCACACTTCAATCAGTTCTCAGCAGGAATGAGAAAACCTACAATCCACTGATAGACACATAGCAGAAGAGAAAAACAAAGGCCCTAGGTATAATCACAATCTGAATAGAACCCAAACTGAGCAAGATTGGAACCATGATGAAACAAGACTGTGAGAGTAGACACAGAAGTAACCTGCAAAGAGCTTCACCTACAATGTACTAGGGGTAAAGAACCAAGCTTCCTGTCCAGAGATGCCACCAAGGTGAACAAACCACCTTCCTTTATTATTGGGGGTGGAAAGACACAGAAAATGTGAAGAGGCCCCACACCAGAACTGTAAACCACAAGAGTGGAGAGAAGCTGAACAAATATCCAGCAGGAGTTTGTCCCCACAGTGGAATTCCTCTGATGACAATGGTTGGGATCCTAACACCAGAAGCCAGAACTATAAGACTCGGAAGCAGCTCCATGGGACAGACACCAGAATGGAGGAGGCAACCAGCATGAATGAGGAGGCATGAATCCCAGTGACCACATGGGTCTGAAGAAAAGGAGACTGTCAACTTCACCACAGGAAATGTCACATTAAAGGATCCTGGAAAAACAATGCCACATACCTGCCCTACAAGAGGTTCCAGATGAACTTGGACTGGCTACCTGCATTAAAGTTACTTTTAGAAATTTAAGAAGCATGGACTAACAAGTCCCAAGACCTCAGGTCCTCACCCAGGAAAAGGACATTTACCAGAAAAGGAAGAGACCAATGGGCCAAACATCAACCAACAACTTTATTGACCAGCAACTTGCAGAGATAGAGAGTTGGAGTAACCAGAGGAGGAATGTATGGGGAAGAAGGGAGGGTCATACACAAGGGGATCAATAATCATAGAAATATGACCAAGGTTGTAAGGAAATAATAAAAATAAAAATGTATATAAAAAATTAAAATAAATTTGAGAATTAAAATACCAAAAGATAACAATGTTGTAGTTTATTGGTAGGTAATCTTTTAATTCTCATTTGTTTTGCTAGCTTTATATTTTCTGTGATAACCAATAAAATGTCACAACTTTCTTTTGAAATGAAGAAATAATAGAAGCTCAGGAAAAGAAAATGAGAAAATTTCTTTCTTCTTTGATAATTTTAGCATTCTCAGAAAATGTACTTTTAAGGTGGAAACAAAATGTTGAAATACAATGAGATTTAGGCAAACCAATCCAATTTTTTCTCCATATTAATCATATTGATAATTATCTTAGGGGAAATTCAATGACAATAATTGATATTTTTGATACAAATTTAAGCATGCTCTAAGATGCTCTAAGACCAAAAGTCTCTACAATTAACTTTGTTAGTGTGAAAGAGAAAACAAAATGCCTGTTATGAGCCAGTTTCTTTCTTCTCTTGTCCACACTGTATTTTGTCACCAAAGCCTCATCTGTGGAAAAATCTAGCCATGTTTCTTTTTAAAATTATGCTTCAGACAGTAAAGAAATTTCTGGAAATCTGTAGGATACAAAAGCTGCTGCTAAGAAAAGAACAAAGCCAACAAATTGTGAGGAAAATTATTTTCATATTTCCATTGTGTTTTTACTCTTTCTTTCCCAGGACTTGCCCTTAAGTTCCTGTTACAAAGCTGCAAAGGGAAGTCCTGTCTAGACTAGATAAAAATTAGATTTGTCTTATCTAAGGAATAACACTTCCTTTTATCTTTTATGAATGTTATAGATATAGCTGCCTAAATTTCAGCTAAAATATTGTAGTTCTTTGAATATAGTTCCTGTAATCAGCTGTCAAGGAAACTGCCTTTAAAATAAGTAATTATGCATTCAAATGGCTAAATTTTTATTTCAACAATCAAGGGCAGTTTACTTAGGAAACTGATTTCAAATTTTAATTGACTCCCACATGCTGAGTTTATCTACTGTCTACAGTCAGGACACTGAGTTACAATGAGTTGCAGACAGACACACACATAATAGATGATGGGTGAGTGGATAGATAGATGCTTGTCTTACCTCTGAATTCTTCTGCCTTCTCTTCCTGCATTTTGAAAAGTATGTCTGAATAAGTATACTAAAATCTACCATTCCTTCTTTTGTTATTTTTAAAACAGCAATTCCTCTGCCTAAATCTTATTAGGCCTTTTTTTACCATGCTCTCTTTCCTCCTAGTAGTTCAATTTAAACTACAAACTTCTAAAATATATTTCTCAGAATCTTAATCCTATGAGATACTTAATGAAATAAAGTTTGAAACACCACATGTGTATATTCAAGTCAATTCTCTACTGTAAGGAAGTCTGGTGAGGTATATTTAAACAGTATTTCCTAAATTTGACCTTGAAACTCTTGAGAGTTTATACACTTTGAAAAAGATTGCTTTCCTATTTAGCTTGGTTCTAGAGATTCCAGTAGCTTTATTTGCTTGGACCAAAGAAGGCAGAAAACAACCAAATCCATCTTATTTAAAAGGAAAATATTTAACTTGTCACAGTAGCACAGACTGGGGCCCAACATTCCTTTTTTTTTAATTTGTGTCTGCATCATTACATGCTACTTTTTAATAATATGTACTCACAAGTCAAATCATTTGGACATACACATTTCAACTCAACTCATAATTCCTGCTTAAACTCCCCTCCCAGGTACCTCCAGATACTATCTAGTCTAGTTGGGTACATTATGCTCCCGGTTCTGACCCCTTTCTTGAAGTAAGCATTGAGTCAGTGTGGGTTTTATACCTTTTGGAAAAAATAACAGGGAGGAGGAGCACAGCAACTACCCATCACTATCAGTAACACACCTGCAGCAGGTAAGGGTGCATATATAGTGGTGCAAAGGGCAGACAGAGCAACTGACTGGAATTATTTTCAATACTAATGAAAAAAGAAATGCTGATCACTTTGACCTAAATAGAACAAAGTTCTTTCAAAATACCTTTCTTTCTGCAGTCTGGCATTTCCTGTACTATTTTACATTTTCAACTGATGAGTTAGGATGGACTTTAGGATGAGTATGATTGCAGTTAGGATGGTATTATTTTTAATTCTCTCTTGGCCATTTTATTAAATGCATACACATCAATACTATATTTGTATATATTGTATAATGTATATTTTTATTAAAAAACAAGCAGAATAAAAATAAAGTAAAAAGTAAAGAAAAATAGAACAAAGTTCTTTCAAAAGTGCAATAAAGTTGCATATCATTAGGGGAGGAAGTTTTCTTAACTAGGATTCATTATTTTAATTCCAGGCATATATTTATTTAATGAGCTTAATAAAAAGTACCACATCTTTAAATTTTATTTTTTATTAGCATAAGATGTATTATACAGGTCTTTTTTAAAAATCAAGCCTATAAAAGGATTTTAAAATGATAAGCAATGTTCTCAAGCTCCACCCCATCCACCCAACCCCATATACCACTTCCTACTTCTGTTTCTGTTTATAATTTTTTCAGTGGTTCCCCCTCCCACTCAAATTTAAAAATGTAGAGCACATTTTTAAGTATATAAGATACTGTCCATTCAGCTCAAGGGAACTGAATTTCATTTACTTTTATAGTTTTATTTATTTGCATTAGTTACATTTGTTATTCTTTAATAGCATTCTTCAGTATCTCATTATTCTCTTTAAACATCAGCAATATTTGTGTTCTATACTGTAGCTGATTTTATTCTTACATGTTTTGTCTGTAGGTTGATTCTCAGAAGTAGAAACAAATTATCTAATATCCCTAGTGGAGGATTTTGTTTACTAGTAAACCAAAGATATTACCATTTTGTCCAATCTCTGCTGCTATTTGACAGGGTAAGACACTCTAACCAGATTCCCCTAAACCCCCCTTACCAAGATGATTCTAGAATCAATTTAGAGTTGTCCAATGAAATGCATTTGAAAACAAGTCGGGAGATGCAATGGAGGGAGAAGCTATTCTTTCTCTGCAGGAGCCGTACTAGTACCCTGAATTTCAGTGGTGCATGACAGCCTGCTAGAGCCCATGTCTATCCCCTGTGTCTAGTAAATTCTGTGATGACTTCCAGCAGTTTTCTCCCTTCTGGGGATGATCCAACTTGTAAAGGTGGACGCAACGATCCTACCGGTAGTGATCGAATTTTCACTCTTCTAGCCCATTTAATGATTCTGTAAGCACCTCTTTTCCTGCCAAATACCCACTCACCTTAAAAGTATGCTTTCTATTCTAAAATCTGACTTGCACATATTTACATACATTTTGTTTACAGAAGAGTCAATACATTTGGAAAACTTTCTTTTCCTATTGGTCCAATGCCATTACCTCTGTGCCACTCAAAAGAAAGCATTTTCTTAGTCCACATCACTTGCTCAATGCCATGTCCCATTTGTGTTTGCTTCAGCATTGAGCCTTGACTTTATTGTAGAATCATTCTTTTAAATTCCTTGTTGAGAAAACTTTGTCACCACATCATTAATATCATGTAGCATCTTAATCAAGCCATCTCAGCTTCTCTTTAAAACAATGAAAACTACTCTTTGGAACTATTGTTCTTCCATTTGTGAATACAACAGTGATTCTAAGATTAACTCAAACCAAATGTTTGGCTTCATGCCGCATTTATCAAATCCTTTGAAGACTTCCTTTCTTTTTTCCTTTCCTTTTTTCCCCTTTAATACAAACAGCAAAGTAACTGTGATTAACTTTTGAATAAAAATATATGGAAGCTACATTTACTAAGTTCCTATGATTTCTCAAATGATTAATAGCTTGGTTGAACATAAAATTCTAGGCACAGACTTTTTCCTCAGATTTTTCATGGCATTGATCCTGACATATAGGATTCCTAAGCTGTCTGAATTCTTCCTAGTATATACTGGGCATTTC
Organism: Uropsilus gracilis; assembly: GCA_004024945.1. Taxonomy (NCBI): domain Eukaryota; kingdom Metazoa; phylum Chordata; class Mammalia; order Eulipotyphla; family Talpidae; genus Uropsilus; species Uropsilus gracilis. The sequence continues at coordinate 154,797 of PVHY01001431.1, forward strand.
CCCCTGACATCACAGAAGCACCTAAAACCTTCTATCTTCGATATAGAAAATGTCACAAATGTGAATTGGGATGTCTTTTCATTTACTCTGATATAAGTACTTCTCTCACTTTGAAGACTTCTTTCTTTAGTTAGCAGTAGAAATATTCCTGTCTCATTTTTCTTTGTTCCCTGTTTCTGGCCCTCCTGTGTGCAACAGATTTTTCACTGTTTTATTTTATCTTTTAAGTTATATTTATTTTGCTATCACTTCATTTTCTAGGCAATTTTGAAGCATTGGCATTAGCTTCGAAATCTTGCATGGAAGATTTAACTTTATTTAAGTATAATTTTTAATAGGTCTTATTTATTCTCTAATTTTATAGGTACGTGGTTTTTATTACATTATCCTATATTTACATTATCTTTGTTCCTATTCATTTTCTTGTTTTTTTCCTTTCTCAAGCTGTTGCTTCCATATATTTCAGATCTGAGAATGAGGACCTCGGTTGTATTTTCCAAGTAGCTGGTAAGTTTCCTCCCCTCAGTTTGGTAAATTAATAGCCCTCACTTGGAGATATATGTATCTATAGATCTGTATAGATCTATCTATATCTGTATAGCTCTATATCTATAGCTCCATAAATATGCATTTGTATTATATATATATGCATATTTGTATGATAGCTCTAGTGCTTGTAGAGATAAACGTATCTGAGTGGTGACACTTAGGACTGGTTACCTTTGTGCAAGCCGTTAGCTAGGAAACCAAGCTTTAGTGAAGAAAACCTCTAATTTCCAGAATTAGAGGAAGATTTTAATTTAGGCAGAGGCATTCACTTTGGTAACCTGACATTTTACCACAGAATACATATTTTATGTGTGCTCTAAACACACAGGAGAGGAACAAGACAAAGAGAAGCAGAAAGATATCTGTAGACAAAATAGAGATTCACTTTAGGAGGGTTTCTAGAGGGAGCTTAGGTCTGAGAGAAAACCAGAGCCAAGAGTTTGAGGTAACATCAGACATTCTAGGTATATGTGAATAAGAAAAAATGTAGATGGAAAAGTAACACCCCAAAGGGATAAAAAAAATAAATAAATATTGAAATGGTCAGTTACTTTAAATATCCCATAAATATTAGCTGTGCATACTAACTGTGCATATTTCCTATGTTTAATCTTATTCAATTGTCACCTATTCTTTATATTTTTTCATTGCCTGTAGGTAACTAATTCTCCTTATCTAAGCAATGAAGCTTCTTCCTGCCTCTTGCCAACTGGAAGACTACAGCTGAGGTAAGTGTGGCCTTGATATGCCCTTACCTGCTGGTAAGACCCTGGATCATGGGAGTGGCAGATTCTTGGCACAGTTACCACTTACATCATCACAGCCTTAGACAACTGAACTCTATGAGGAAGTTATAAAAACCAGAGCCAGCCCAGGAACTGCTCCTGATTTTTCTCATGATGTGGGTTCTTCTGATGATATGCATTATTTACATGGTATTGTTTGGAATTATTGTTACAGCCAGCATGTAAGTGTATTCCCTGATTTCTATATGCTTTCACATATGCCAAAGGTCTTCATATTTTATGTTTGATTATATTTTCATTATAAATGTGTGTCTGTTGTTTTATTTGCTCCTTAGTTCCCGGAAACCTTGATAAATATTTTACGAATTATTTCCCTATGTGGATGTTTCACAAAGTATGGTCTAGAACTTATACAACCAGTAAGACAGTAGTCTTCTGGAAATTACTCCACACTGAAGTTAAGGGGCTCTTCAGGCATCTGCATTTTAAAATGTTATCTGAGCTGCTACATTTGTTTTTGAATCTGTGTGAATATATTAGGAAATTAATGCGGAGATGAAAAAGAAATGTCTTTAACCACCTACATGCTCTAAGGATTGGACAGACATGGGAAGTGTCTACATTTGTTCATTGTCAAAGGCAGAGAAAATGGCAATGACAGCTGTACACCCTTGTGGTTTGAAAGCCCTTAGGTCTCATATGATAGTTGCCAGTATGGGAGTGTAAGTTTGAAGATATTCATGATGGTTGAGTGAGTCCAAGTTTTGTCAAGAATAAGCCTAGACTGAATGGAGGAAAAAGTATTGATCAGTATACCTCTGTCAATTTGCTCATTTGAAAGCCATTATTTGTCTTTGTAACTTTACCTTAGTTTAAGTTAACAAAAAAAAAAAGGCAAGAGCCATTTTCCCTGCTAGTTAGATAGGTTAATATCTTTTTAATATTTTCTAGAATGGGCATAAGTAGTTCAGAATTACAAATGGTATACAGACATAAGGAGAATTAACTAGCTGTACACAAGCTTGGAAAAGTATTTCAAAGGATAGAAAAGTCTCATTTTTTGTTTTAAAAAAATCAATGTTTCCATATCTAGAGCAGAAAAAAAGATTCATTTTCATTATACTGTATGACTGTTGAAATGCAAATTTGCATAAGCAGTATGCTTTCCCACCTTAATGGTCAAATGTGTAGCAACCCTCTATGATCCAAAACAGCACTGAGAAAACAGATTCTTTTGGGGGGGAGGGTGTCAATTAAGGTAATATTGTGTGACAACACTATATGATTCAAAGGGGAACCAGAACCCACAATCATAACTATGTTACAAGGTATATTATTAATGCCAGGAACAGAGAATTTTAGTGTCCCATCAACAGCTGAGTGATTAATTTTAGCCTTCCTTTTAAGGCAATGGATTTCCTAATTAACAGAAATAAATTCTGATTCAATAAAAATATTATTTTCAAATTTCAGTAAAGTGCAGAACAAATATGTTGAATGGGGGACACGAGGAATTAAATTTAGGGGGAGAAGCCAGAAGGAAATAAAAAGCTGAACATCAAAAATAGGGAAGCAGGTTGGAAGAGATTTCAACAAGAGAGAGTAAAGTGTTTGTGTGCCCAACCCAGAGCCCATAGTCTTTACCTGCCAAAACAACAAGATTCCAGCCTAGGTACAGAGGTTTTAAGGGACAGGTGCTGGAAAGGACAGTGGCTCCATGCTTTAATCCCACAACATCTGAAAAGATGATTTGCTCATTTAGTTTTCCAGCTATATAAAATGGTATGATGAAGAGGTACACTATTCAACAATTTTTCTGACTCAGATGAAGACTTACAAAAGCCCTCATGTAAAGGATTTTGTGCATTCTCTTTTGTGTTCAGTATTATTCCATTTAGTTGTTGCTGTTGCCTGGATCAAAGCAAAAAATAACTTTCATCCTGTAGTGGGGTCCTTATTCCAGCTCATCACACTAGTACTCAAAGTTGAGAAGAAAAAAGCAAAAGGAAGACAGAAATAGGGATATAAAAGCCCCATGGCTTCAAGTTCTGAGGAGTCATTTCTTATTAGTTTTAATATCCTGCAGTTTACTTAAAAAAAAAAAAAGGGGGGGGGTGTTCACTAGTATAAATATCTCTAATTCCACTGAGAACTTGACTTAGTTGGTTTTCTAAGGTAGACACAATAGGTCTTTTCCTTTTTTCACTTTTACTTAGAGAGAAACCACTTCTTTGAGAAAATCAAAACATATTCTCCCTAAGGAACAACATAAAAAGAAATTAATTACTTACTTATAGCTCCTATTTCTAAAATTAGAGTAAGATAGACTATTGTCAGAAGGGAAAAAGTTGTATCAAGTAAAAATTAATCCACAGTAGATCCTCTGCTGCTACCTTTCCCATCAGTCTAGATCACTGTCCCTACCACCTGCCTGACAGTCTACACAAACAGCAATAGTAACATTCTTGCCTTGAGGTGTTCGCTCAGCTCTGCCTGGTCATAATGCAAGAAAATATTCTCCCATTAGTGAGAGTGTAGCAGTTATAAACAATACCAGGAGACATGGAAAGCTCTCCAGAATAGCAAGTGTGCTCTAAATACTCTGTACTGGAAGATTGTATTCATTTTCCTTTGAGTCTTTATGGTAATAACCAACAAATGAACACAAAAAAAATGCCTATCATCTCTGATGTCAAATGAGTAAACACAAAGATAAAAATTAAAGCATTTGCAATCTTAAACTAAACCTATAACTGTTAATATAATTACAGTTTCACTCATCAGCAGTATATAGAGAAAGCAAACAAATGGATAAATTAAATAAAACCAAAATAAACCTTTTTAGAATATAATATTATTTAGTGAAAGGGAGTAGGGAGTAAATAAAAGGGTCTACAGTGTCTAAAACTGGATATTCAGTGGTGAACATTATGTAAATAAATATATATTGATTTGCAATGACAGACACCTGAAACTTATACAGTGTTCTAGTTATAATTTCAATAAAAAAGTTAAATGAAAGTAAATGTTAAAAATGTATAGTATAGAAAATTTTTTTAATTTTATGTGAGAATTTTTGTTTTTTCTTATCATTAATAGGACTCTTTCCCCCTTAATACTCTGCATAGCAAATGCAGCATTCTAAAATGTCCTAGCCAGGGCAATAAGGCAAGAGAAAGATATAAAAGGGATACAAATAGGAAAAGAGGAACTGAAACTATCATTATATGCAGATGATATGATTCTATATGTAGAGAACCCCAAAAAATCCACAGAAAAACTCCTTGAAATAATTAACCAGTTCAGTAAGGTTGCTGGCTACAAAATCAACACACAGAAATCAGTAG